>KK113062.1:1124817-1149813 GCA_000611955.2 Stegodyphus mimosarum | reverse complement strand
TTAGCGGGCTACTATAGCCGTTATATTCCGATGTACTCAGCAATCGCCGCTCCGTTGACGGATCTTTTAAAAGGAAAATCAGTAAAGGGTGATATTCTGTGGAATGCTGAGAGCGAAAGGGCTTTCACGGAATTAAAAGAGAAATTAACAAGTTACCCAGTGTTATATGCACCCGATTTTACTCTTCCCTTTATTCTACAAACCGACACATCTGATTATGGTATGGGAGTTGTATTAACACAGCTCTCTAGTACCGGAGAAGAACATCCCATTATATTTCTGAGCAAGAAATTCTCCGAGGTAGAGAAAAAGTACTGCACCACTGAAAAGGAATGCGCCAGCATAGTTTTGTATTTGAGAGTATTATATTTGGTATAAAGAAACTTCACCATTATCTAGACGGGCAAGACTTTATTGTGCAGACTGATCATAATCCTCTAACTTGGTTACGAACTAATGCCAGTACTAATCCTCGCTTAATGCGTTGGGCTCTTGCTCTTCAGCCATATAATTTCACAATTATTCATCGTTCGGGGAAACTCAATAAAAATGCTGATGCTCTAAGCCGAAAACTTGATATTATACTGATTTTATATTTTTACTGTCTTGTATGATTCTTCTGTAAATCTATATAAGTATAAGAATGCATATTGTGTAATATTTGTCTAAAAAGGGGTAAGCTCTGTTTTGTCTGAATGTAATTAGTCATTAGTATTTTTTGTACACTAAGTATGTTATATTATTTGTACACTATCCTCAATATAATTTCATGTTTAATCCATGGTACTTACACATGTTTGATGTAAAAATGTGTGTTTACTATAATTTATTTTATTAACAATATGGTGAAATCTAATGGTGGTAATCATGGTCCAGAAGACACCGCCCCCGGGAGGGAAGGAAGCTGTGACAAACTGTAACAGCAATTGGATCATTAGAAAAACAAACAGTTGGTTTTTATTAGAGACTTCCTCTTTCGGACTAACTTAAAGAAACTCATTTTTAGGGCCAAGGTGGAAACGATTGGCGATGGAGATTGTCCTGAAGGCTAATGGGTCTCTATCCACTAATACTTTTATGATGCCGACTTGTTTACGGGTGTTCGCCTGGTCTTTTGTTAGAAGAGACGAAGTAGTGGAGTTGAATAGATATGTTGTCAGAGAAAAGGCTGGCGGAAAGCTCGCTCTTTCCTTTCTGTAAGATATAGCAATGTAACGATTCACGCTATTCATCCATTATTTAACCACGAATGAATTTGTTGGTAAGTTTTAAATAAATTTAAAAAGACAATCCTGTCTTGCTATTTTCCCATAAAAGCTCGGAAACGTTACAGTTGCTTATTCTTTTACTATTTTCATTCAGTCCTTGAATGGCGTGAGTAATTAATTGCTGACGAAACTTGTTTCGCCTTGCAATTCATACACAGCTCTTTATAATCTGCGGAAGAATTTAATGAGGATTTTATTTTTCATGGAATAAACGTTCATCCTCTTACTTGGTTATGAAATTTGTCTCAATTTTCTGCTAGACTCCTTCAAACTTAATAAGCAAATCAGGCATTTTTATGCAATTGCTTCAAAGATTTTGCAACAATTTACAATAATATGCTTAATGAACTTCCCACATGAAACTCTTTCCTAATAATTCCTTGGTATTCCTAGGCAGAGATCATAATTTATTTCACCAATGGTTGTGTATGCTAAAATATTTGGAGTCGTGAAAAGAATCACTGGTTTGACAATGATTAGAATTTTAGTCAAAATATTTAATTCCCATTTTATAAAATATTGTTATTTCAGATACAGATCATTTATCACAATCATCAAATCTTCATATCAATAACGTTGCATCAAGCATTGAGGATTCAACGGAATAAAAACATCTCTCTTCTCCAAAGTTTCTGTAAAAATTGACATTTTAATATTAGTGAAATCTCTTACGACCTTCTTTCTTTCTACCTCGAACTAGGTTAGAAGCATTTTGCTGTACTAGGTTAGAGACATTATGTTAAAATCGCCGGTAAATATCGGCGATTTTAACATAATTAACATAATGTTAGAGACATTTTGCTGCCCCGCTTATCTAAAATGTTTCACCCCTGCGGCTCTCCAGCTGCACCGGTTTTTCCGTCTTTGATGCCATCATTACAATTCTTTTAATCTGTTGATATTGCTTATTTTCCTAATTTTCAATCATCATTACGTCTGACAAGTCCTTCCTGAATACGTAGTATCCAAACGAAAAGTTGTACAACGATCCACTGGCGAAAAGTTGTACAATCGATCACTACAAATTTCAGGCATTAATGTCAAATTTTGCTCCCGTAAACATTTTTTTAAAAGTTTGACCTGTTATTTTCTAAAGTATCCTCTGCCGATAGACTCCGTTTTAAACTTCTTTTGAGATTTATTTTCTGTACATAGATTAGGAAACCGATGGAAAGTTGTACTATGTAAACGTTAGGTTGAAAACAATCTAATTTAAACTTTCTTCTGAGTTATTTCATTTAGAAATTTAAGATGAGACGGTAAGTCTGTAGATGTCTGCCGTGTTACAAATGGCCTCCACATCGAACATCTGAGCATGTCCATAGAAATATGAAGAGTTACGTGTTCATATAATATCTGCATTTGCGAAATAAATTCATTATGGTAGTGAAAGGTACGTTTTCTTTCTGTAACATTAGTTTTGATTTGCCACGCGTTTTGAAAGGCTCAAATGCCATGAAACAGCTCAAAATCAAATAGCTAGGTTGAAGAGTTCGGTTGGTAGACAGATGGGATATGTGCTCGACGAAGCGTTTATATAAACCGGCATGAACTACTAGATTTATTAGCAATAGGTAATGTATGTCCAGAATTATCATAACGATTCAAGAGGTGGTTTCGAGAATTTCAATGATGCGCATGAACTTCGTTATCTATATAATAAATTATCGGGATGATTCGAGAGATAGCTTCGAGAATTTTTAATGATGCACACGAACCTCGTTTTCTATGTCCAAAATTATCGGGACAGTTCGAGAGATAGTTTCGAGAATTTTCAATGATGCGCTTGAACTTCATTATCTATGTCCGAAATTATTGAGACGATTCGAGAGATTGTTTCGAGAATTTTCGCTGATGCGCAGCATACTGATTACTAAAAATTCTGACAGATTCCTTTGGATCCTCTATCAGTCAAGGCCGTCATGAGAGATACTGATTATTCAAATACCACTGAAATTGCAATCATATTCTTATTTGGTAAATTCTTCTATATTGGGTGAGTAAAATTAGTTATTCCAAAGTTTTGGGAAACAGTAATTAACGATTTCTTAGGTTAGGATTCAAAGATTCGAATGATCTCTGTATGTTTCCCTCATTTTTAAATAAATATTCTTTCTCGAATTTATCCTTTCTAAAAAACTGCTTATAAGTTTAAGAAAAAAAATTCAACTTTCTTGTTTAGACCAATGAATATGCTTCCGATTCATTTTACTTCTACTAAAATAAAGCAAGAATAATTATAAACGAAGAGGTATAAAGGAAATCAGAAGAAAAAATTTGGTTTCTCTGCCTGAAGAAAAAAACGCTCAGTTGTCCAGTTCAAGAGTTACATATTTTAATTTGGGACTTTTTGGAACACAAAATAGTAGATATAAGAGGTATTTTTTCATATATATATGTAATCATATTAATCACATATTCATTAATTTACTTCAAAAGTTTCATTATATTCAAAACCTGTCTCATTATTTTTAAAACGATATAAATCTGGACTTGCGGCTCTCGAACGTTCATAAAATCTATCATGCCTCTCCCATCGTCTTGAGTTTGGCCATCCCTGATATATAACATCGTCCTAATATAGGTGTTTTGATACAAAATTGGACTATGACATGCCAATTTGTTTCCATATTTCGATTCTATGACTCAAATTATGACAAACTGCCAAGTTTTGTAAAAATTGCACAAGTGGTTTTTAAAAAATTAGCTCTCAAAATTTTAGCTCCTCAACGTTAATTGAATTTTGTAAATATATACCAAATTCAACTTTTTTTATTACACTTATTTGATTCTTCCTTTCATATTTCGAAATTTAGGTTCATTCTAGATAAAATTCTCCCATTTTTTTATGATTTATTTTTGAAATTTGTATTTTAAAATAATTTTTATAAATCTTTCTAAAAAATTTTGAATTATAACCTATAAAATTTGTGCCATCATCTTAAAGCAGTTGTATTTCTAAGCATACCTGAAAAAAATTAGAGTTTTTTTCTTCAAAATTTCCTAAGATATACGTGAATTTAAATTTTGGATCGTTTTGAAATTTAGTGTATTTATTATAAGCGATAATAACGAAAATATGGTTCACGCACTCTGTTAAAATTATTTGAAAGTATGAAGGATGACTTTTTTTCAGTCTTGGACAATGAAACAAAGAAAAGGAAAATAGGTTGCTATAAATTAAGAAGCTCGCCAAGTGAATTATTCTTGGCGAAAACTAGAAAAAATCCGCCAAGGTAAATTTTTTAATTTCTCACCAAAAATTATAAAATTTAATATCCAGGCATAATTCGAATCGTAGAATCGAAATATGGAAAAAAATCGGTATGTTATATCAGAAAAAAGTCCGATTTTGTGTCCAAATACCTATGTTAGGACAATGCTATATATAAATCTAATATACATCCTAAGTCGCGCTTTCGAGACATGAAGAACGCAATTTGAATTTCGTCAATCGGCCCAATAGAACGGGAAATATAGAACTATCCTCCCCCAGAGTACCTCTATTAATCCAGTTATTTAAGTTTTGGTACTGTGACTCGTTAGATCTAACAATTGTTGGTGCCGTTATCTAATACAGGTTTAACTGAAAGTTTTTACCCCCTTCATTTTTGTACCAGTGAGACACTGTTTCCAGATTTCTTTGCCTGCACTGGGTTTCAGATGGGGAGAATTTCCCTACCTTAGCATTAACAAAAACTGTCCCAGTAGAAGCACTGTGAACAAGTGATGATACCTTCTCCAATACTAGCTACAGAAAGGAAAACTTCTATATCCCATCTTTCAAGCTTTCTACATTCGAAATCTTCTCTTTAGAAGACACTTGAATTTCACAGAGAATTATTGGAAAAAAAGTTCATGAAATGCTTCTTAGTATCACTATGTAGTTAAGAGTCTTTGAATGGAAAGAAGACAGTAATTATAGGGTGGAGAGAAAGCATGGAAAGCATCATAAAAGAGGCCGTTAAGACTAACCAGATGTAGGCCAATCTCTCTGCAAGCTAGAAACGTTTGTTTTGAAATTTGAATAAATCACTCAAAGAAGCATTTTTGTTTTTTGATTTGTACTTGCTTAACTTGTAGCATGTGAGAAATGCCAAGCAAAAATAATTAAGCCTGAGAAAAAAAAAGAAAGATTTATTAAAAGATTTTAATGCTGTTGGTAAATGCAGCCACAGAAAAGCAACATTTATGCTGGGAATTTTCCAGACAGCATTGTGCAATTTACTTAAACAAGAAATTATAATTAATGAAGAACTAGATAAAAAAAATTTTTTTTCTTTTAATGTCAAGGGGAGCACTAAAAAAAATCGAGAGATGTTGTAATTGTTTTCTAAAATGGTTTTTAAGTTATAAAGCTACAAAATATTTCTAATTCTAGAGCACTTTTCACTAATTCGCTAAAAGCCGGAACAGAATTTTATACCAACTGACACATGGCTCACGAGTTGGAGAAAATGAAATTCAGCATTATCATCCAACATCGTCAGAAATTTCATGATGAGAAAAAAGAAGCAGATCATCATGCAGCTGATAACAGCAGTTGGTTTAAGAAAATGAAGAACTAAGTTACTGTGTTATTAACGTGCAGTATGTTCCCAACAATTGAAAAGGCAGCGCTTGTTATTGATAAAAGCAAAAAACCTCGATGTTTAAAAGGAATTAAGAATTTACCATAAGAAGAACTCATAGATGATGTATAGTATTAGTACCGATTTTCTTTTTAGATGGAACAAGGGCAGTGAACTGAAAAATGAAATAAGCAACTTTACTAATTAGGAAACTGTTTAGCACAGACACCTCTGATCTCTTCCTGCACATACATCTATCATTCAGCCGCCCAAGCCCTCAAGACTTTGCCGTAATCCCACAAAACCGAAAACCGGATCCATCATTCAGCCTTTGATTTTGGGGTATCGTATAGCTTTCAAATATCATTACAGAAATACATTCAGTAAATGATGAACACAGTTGAATTTTTTGAAAATGCAAGCAGTTCTTAGAAGAAAAGCAAGTTCACATCTCTGCATGCATATTATAGTTAATGCAGGAGTTAATCTTTAAAATCAGTTAAAACTGCTTTCGAAAATGTGGCTTTTATGCAAAAGAATCTTCGCAGGACTTCCAAAACTGTAGCTAATATTTCAGGCATGAGTTACAGAAGTTATGAAGTTTCATTTTGAGAACATACTGTAGCAACTTACAGCAGTATCGAGACAACGTGTATAAAAACTGTCTCTGAAAGTGTTAAAAGAGCTGCAGTAATTGACAGCAGAAAGCTTTGGTTTGGTTTATTTGATTACCGCAAAGCACACGGGAGATTTCTGCATAAGCGGAGGGATGCTTTCGTGGAGGACTTTTAATCAGTCTACAGTTACATTAAAAGTGAGTGATTTGAAAATAATAAAAGCATTTCTTAGTAATTTAGATCTGTATTTTATTTTCCATACATGTTACAAATGGGGGAATCCACAAAAGCACTTATGCAGACAGCCTATTTGCAAGAATTCAAGCGCTGGAACGAACTACCAGTATTCAGTGACTTTATTGTTCGACTGCTACTGGACCCAACAACAGAAAGGATACAAGAAAAATTTATGACATGCCATATCTATCAAAACTGGGAAAGCCTTGCACATTCTAAGAAATATTCCTAACTAAAAGGTGCAGATCAAAAAAGCTGTCAGCAGTTTTACAAAATTGAGACTCTAATTGAAAACCTGTTGTTGAACATATGAAACATAGACAGCACAGTTGTTCGTAAGAGAAACTTTATTAAGAATGTAATTTTAAAAGTACTAACATAGTTATAAAAAAAATTAATTCTTAATTACAATTTTTGGATTAATTAAGGCATTGTTTGTGAGCTATTATTTTCTTGAAAAGTGTAAAACTGATATCACAGATTATGAAATACAAATCTCTGTCTATTAAACTCGGCCACTCAATAAACTCAAATACTTTTGAAAAGAAACTATTTCACTAAGAAGCGGGTACCGTACATTAATTTTAATAATATGTTTAGCTGTTAATAAAAACACAGGATCATAAAGCAGGTGATTCGTGCAAATACCTCCCTCTTCATGGCGCTTTTCAATAAGCTGCTTGACACAGGAACCTTCCCCAGCTGCTTTAAAATAGGCCAGGTGGTGTTATTTCTGAAGAAGCATCGCGATCCAGCACATCCGGAGTCTTATAGGCCTATTTGCCTGCTATCGGCACTGGGGAAGGTGTTTGAAAAGATCTTGATGTCAAGACTTCGGCATCACCTATATGTAACAAGATACTTAAGTCCCACGCAGCATGGCTTCAGCCCAGGAAAGTCTACTCTAAACGCACTATTAGAAGTAAAAGACGAGATACTAGAGAATCGCTTAGCCGGCCACCACACAGCGTTTATTTCCATTGACTTGAAGAGTGCATTTGACACGCTGTGGTGGCCAGCGATTCTGCAGGCACTACGATCAGCAAACTGTCCGCTGAACATTTATAAGGTACTGACTAACTACCTTACTGACAGGAGCCTCATTTTACCACATAACAGTGGCATTATATCAAAAAGACAGACACAGGGATGCCCACAAGGCTCATGCGCCGGGCCATTCCTGTGGAATGTCACATTTAACGAGGTCCTGAAACAGTCATGGCCAGCGCATACGAAAATTATAGCGTATGCTGATGACACCGCCCTAGTAGTAAAAGGACAGACCCGACGGCAATTACAGGCTAATGCGATTGAGTCCTGCACTCTCTTTCAGGAAAGATGCAACCGGCTAAAACTTAGGATAGCAGAGGCAAAATCAAAGATTCTATTGATCCCCAAAAAAGGGGGTTCATTAGCTAGACAGCCACGAATTACATTAAATGGCCAGAGATTAAAAATTACAAAAGAACTCAAGTACTTAGGCATCATTTTCGATTCGAAGTTAAATTGGATACCGCACGTGCTGGAGTTGAAGAAAAGAACTATGAGCATAGCACAGCAGCTGAAGTACATGCAGGGTGGACAATGGGGACTAAACCCTCACATACAAAAAATTTTATATAAAACGGTCACGGAAAAGATCATAACCTACGGAGCGGCGGTCTGGTCCTCACCCATGCAAGGCCGCAAGGTGAGGCACCTAGCCAGCATGCAAAGGCCTTTTCTCTTAAACATCACAAAAGCGTTCTGCACGTCCCCTACCAATGCACTAAATGTACTCGCTGGATTACCGCCTCTGCATCTCACAGTGGAACGCGAGGCCACATATCAATTGGTAGCACAACTCGGCAGACTGGCAACGTTTCAAAATGAAACGCATGATCCCAAGGACTTTGAGATTAAACTTGTCAGACTCCAAGACCACCCAGCACATCATGGAGAGGGAGTTAATGTCAAAATAAAGCAAAACATTAATGCTGCAGAAGATACCACGTCTTATTATACAGACGGATCACGTATTGATAACAGCACTGGCTGTGCGTATGTGTCAATTAAAAATCGGGAACAAGTCGGCAAATGGAAAGGCCACCTATCTCCAGAAAATAGTGTGTTCCAAAGTGAGGCTATGGCAATAGCACGAGCCATTCAAGAGATAATTAGACAAGGCCAGAGGGATGTCACCATCTTTACAGACAGTCTTTCGTCATTACATGCAATTTTAAACCCTATGCATAGTTCCCCCTTGGTCGCAAAAATCCAGCGCTTCCTAAAAGACCACAGCCACCTAAGGATAAAGCTAGCCTGGGTAAAAGCCCACGTCGGCAATGCTGGCAACGAACTTGCTGACCAGCTTGCCAAGGAAGCGGCCCAAAATATTGAGGCAGAAGAGATCCAAGTGTCAAGACCCATATCTTGGCTTAAAAGGAGACTTATACAGGCAGTTAATGCCAAGTGGCAGCAAGTCTGGGACATGGGAGATACTGGGCGCCGCGCCCACTACCACTTGCCTAAAGTAAACCAGGACCATCTCACTGCAAATGCACAGTTAGTGCGATTTATTACGGATCATGGACCCTTTCCTGCATATTTTGGAAAGCATGGAACAGCTGATTCGGATCAATGCATCTATGGTGAGACTGGTACACCAGAACATTATGTATTAGCCTGCCCTTTAACAGCACAATGGCACCTTCCAATACGGGAAACAAATACCCAAGCGTTCTGTAAGTTTATTATCAATAATAAGCACACTGTTCGAAAAATAGTCCAAATAATGGACCACCTAATAACTCTTGGTACAGACCTGTGCCAAGTCTAAGGTAAAATAAACGCGAAGGCACATGTGTACAGTGGTCAGCTTGTAAATAGGAAATTTAAAGTTATGTTAAATAGCTCCTTGTATTGCCCTGTAAGCCGAGCCGCACGTGAGGCCCCCATGGTTTCCTCTTGATAAGGGTGGGCGTGACCCTATACTAATTAACTTGTTAGTAAAGGGGTAGTGGTCACGTCCTCCGTCACTTGTCACTTGTTAATAAAAACATTCCTGAATTAGTTTTCAACCTTCGGTGACTTTAATTATAATTGAAGTCCATGTTTTGGAATTTATTTTCTATATTTTGCCTATGTATGCTTAAAATTTACATTTTATTAAATTTCCTACTTATAATCTGGAACATTGCCACAATGATTACTGTTTTCAAAATCTTCCTTTCTGATTATTTTTATACTGCAGTTTTTAGTTATTTTGTTTATTACTTCAACTGAATTATTTATTTCATGACTTTATTATTATTTCTAATGATTAATTTGAATTTAAATTTGATTTTTAGTAAGATTAAACTGCTCATTGCATAGTTCAGAAACATGACTATCGTATTACATTTCATCCTCACACACCCACCCAGCCCCCGAGGAAATACTAGAAAATATATTAATAGCTTCCCCCCTTTATTGATTATACTTTGAAGTATTTAGTTCTCATTTAATTTTTTTATTTTATACTTTGAAATATTTAGTTGTCATTTATTTACTTATTTATTTATTAAATTTTTATTCTTTTCTTTCATATTTTGATTTAAGGTTCTGGTCTGGAAAATTCACGAAAATCTTTTTTTGCTAATATGTATTATGCCCACTACATTCACTAAAGCTTTTAGCATTCCATTTAGTTCATAGATTTAACTGAGCTGATTTCAACTTATTCATAATTTTAGTGTGTATGTGTATGTATTCAAATACACATGCACACATATCATACATACACACAAGCAATCTAAAGAAATACACTCACTCTTTAAAAACAAATTTTTAAAGTATTTTAATGTTTCCTAAATCTCTGAAAATGATTTGTTTCACCTTCTCATAACAATGCTGTTTTCAATTTGTTTTGCAGCGAATTCATTTAAAAAAATAGCTTGAAAAAAATTGCTGAAAATTTTCATGTTCAATTTTGCTGTTAGTACTACAAAATTTAAAACAAAAATATATCAATTTTAAATTGAATCATATATAATCAATGTAGTGATATTTCAATGGTCAACGTTTTCTCGATAATTACTGAGAATCACATGAAAACTCCACACAGTCAGTGCTAAACAATGAGCATGCATTTCTTCCAGCTTGAATATGATGCAGACAGGGAAAAGCTAATCAATTATCTCACACTGTGGGTGAAAAGGAGGGGCAAAGTTTTCCTATGCCTTTGTGAAATGCATTATTTCATTAATGATGCTACGTGGATAGCATGCAGAGGCAGAATTAGAGAAGACACAACAATCAATGCACAACTTGTTTTCTATTGAATTTCTGATTCTAAGTAAAATTGATCATGTAATTCAAAGCTGTATATTTAATGTAATTAACAAGGATTTTACTATATGAGTCAATTAAAAAACAATAATTTTACATTCAAATTTATAGGCATGCACTGCATGACCTAAAATGACACCTCTGATATATATATAAGGTAAAAATTTTATGCCCATTTATTTTTCCATATGTCATATTTTAATATATTTTTAATGCAGTTTAAATAACCAACTCCATTACATCAAACTTTTCTGACTGCAACATACTCTTCTTAAGTCTCTTAAGTCTTCTTTTCTCGAGTGAAATTTTCCTCAATAATAAGGTAATAGTAAAACAGCCCCAAATTATCTAATTCCTTATATAGCGATAGCTAATTACATAATACTATAACAGCACCTTCCAATGAAATATCTTAGATCTCTTCGATTTAAATTTTAGCTCTTGAAATACATATTCCTTGAAATTCTGCATTTTCAAAATTTAAAATTGAATGTTTCTCATGCTCTTAACCAATTCAGTGTAATATTTATGTTTTCTGTGCTATTTATGCCTTGCTAAACAAAATTAAGTGAATCTTACAATTGTCTATTTTATTCAAAAATTTTCCAGTTACAAAGATTGAACATTATGATTTTTATTACATATATTTATAATACAAAATAATTCATTTAAAATATCACAAATGTTATGTATAATATACATATAATACAGTTACTCTTCTTTGATCATGTCAGCAGCTCGTATTCTGCGAGCTCGACTACCCATGATATAAAAATACAGCCAAGGACATAACACCCTAAGAAGTATAGCAATCTTTGGCAAAATTCCAGCTAAAATAAGTTCTGTCTGTTTCGATGCAGTTGCAATAACTACACTTTCAGCAACTTCTTTTGGGTCCATTCCAGTGGCTGTAGTTTGATCCATTTCTAAAAAATTCAAATATAAAATTATTATTAGCAAGATTAATTTTAATCTTTTTTTTAAAAAATTCATCAGTTTTTAAAAAATTATAGAACCAATATTGCTAAAACTGAAAAGTAAAAAAAATGGAAAAGGTTCAAGTTTAGATAAAAGAAATTCAAGAGGAAATACGAAATGTTCAGAGAAGGGTGGAGGACAATTAGCAATATTCAAAATGTCATTACTTACATATTTTCGTATGTAAATAAAGCAAAATTAAGCACATAATTTTAATTAAGGTAAACCATCAAACACATAGTAATACACAGTTGCTTTGATGAAAATTTAATACTATTGTAAACGTGTTTTTTATTGATGAATTCTGCCCATCTACTATTCAATAATAGAAGATGATGTGAATATTTTATACATTTATTTAGATTAAATTTAAAAGCAGCTGATATCTCTATACAGCATAATATTCTATTTGTTGAATCAATAATCCACCAATGAAAAGCTGCTTGAATTTGCATGACATTATCTAAGCTTTCTGCAAATAAAAATACTAAGTTCAGATCACAGGCACATTTTTAAACATTACATTCATTCTAAATTCATGACTTTACCTTACCTCAAAAGAAAATTAATGTTCTGTCAACTAAAACATCTATAGGCTATGAAGCATTTAATTTATAAAACAACTTTCATATAACAATCAACTCACATGAGGAAGTAGTTAGCGACTCTCATTTGCCTTACCAGAGGGCACAGGTCTGAATACAAGAAAAGTTTATGAATGTAACTTGTTCATCCCTTTACATAAGGCAACAGTGGCCTACCTACTAGGTGGCTCCATAATATAGAGACCACAGCTTATAAACAACTACAGTCTGCTATCGTAGGGAGGGGAACTTTCACATGACATTCTTAAAAAGATATTTGTTTTCAGGAGATTAATCTCTCGAATTCAAGCTTTCTGTGTTGTATACTGTTTACTGTCTGTTAATACTCTTAATAATTTTCAGATTAAGAGATTTTGCAAATAATATGCATTTTCTCTTAATTGAAGTACTGTAGTTTCAATCTGTGATTGAAAACTCGGTTAGACCAAAACATAATTTTCCAAAATGGATAGTATCAGATGAGACAGATGATGATTACAGTAAACTTTTTTCAATAAGAACACATTTTGTAAACAATCAACAGTTGGTTAAATTTTAGAAATGTGAATTTTTAATTCTATAATATTTTGGTAATGATACACTTTTTCTTATATAATCTTGTGTAATATCTATTATAAAATAAGACTGAACAATCATTCTGAAAAGTAGAGAAACTATTCTTACCACCATATCTGCTACCATCACCAGTGACAGCATTTAATGAAAGATTTGTCTGTACATAACCTGGACTAACTACACAAACACGAACATTTGTATGACTGAGTTCAGACTTCAAAGTATCAAAAAATGCTTGAGTAGCATGTTTAGATGCTGCATCTGAGAAGGAAAAATTGGAAGGAAAAAAAAACATTTAAAAATAACAAGACTACAATTAATACAAAATAAGTTCACTGCAGTTAATGCAAAATATTAAATCATGAGAGATAAACTATACAATAATATTCAAGAATACACATTTAAATTATTTAAGCTCAATGTTTACTGAGGTTGTTTGCACATTTTTTAAATGATTTTGCTTTGCTATTAGAAAAAATTGCATGCTTGGAATTTTATTTTTTAACTGCAGTCATATTTTTGAAAGTATAAGTTATTGTCTGCTATTTAATAGGTTTGGTTTCATGCAAAATGGTGCCTTTAATGATGCAGAGAATAGAAGGCTATGTTTGTGGTCTTTCCGGAGAAATTATTCATATCTTGTTATTAAAAAAAGGTGTGAAAACATACTTTTCCGTATCTAAAGCTACGATAGGTAATATTGTCAAAAACAAAGGAAACAAAACATCGAAATCTGCTTCAAGTGGAAAAATTGTCCAAATACACAGTCCAGTCACATTAATGTGATCATCTGTCAAAAGCCAGAATAACCACCTTTCGCAGAGCGGACTGCTGCGAGACGTGCAGAAAGAGAGTCACATAGGTCCCTGAAGGTGTTCTCTGGGATGTTGAGCCATGCAGACTCTAATGCCGTGGCCAGCTGCGCTAGATTACGCGGTTGAGGATCCATGGCGCGAACAACTCGATCGAGATGGTCCCACAGATGCTCGATTGGGTTTAAGTCAGGTGAGTTTGCTGGCCAGGGGAGGACGGTAAACTCATCCTGGTGCTCTTCGAACCACGCACGTACACTGGCAGCTGTATGGCACCTCGCATTGTCCTGCTGGAAGATGCCATCATCCTGAGGAAAAACAATGCGCATGTAGGGGTGAACATGGTCCGCAAGGACAGATGCGTACTTGTATTGATCCATTGTGCCTTCCACAATGATCAGTGAACCTAGAGAATGCCAGGAAAACATTCCCCAGACCATAATGCTCCCGCCTCCAGCTTGGACCGTTCCGGCAATGGTTGCAGGGTGGTTCCTTTCAGAGGTTTCACGCCTTATACGCCAACGTCCATCTGTCCGATGGAGCATAAAACGCGATTCATCCGAAAACGCAACCTGTCGCCACTCAGTGGACGTCCAGCTGCTGTACTGGCGTGCAAATTCTAGCCTTCGCCGTCGATGAACAGCAGTCAGCATAGGTGCACGAACCAGGCGTCTGCTTCGGAGGCCCAGACGCAGCAATGTTCGCTGAATAGTACTTTGGGAGACACTTTTGGTAGCCCCTTGGTTCATTTTGGTGGTCAGTTGCTCAACGGTAGCCCGTCTATCTGCCCGAACGCATCTCCGCAACCGTCGTTCGCCTCTGTCATCTATGGCCCGTGGTGCACCACATTTGCCACGTCGCTGATTTTGGACAGTCCCATTTTGCCATGCACGGTACACTTTTACCACGGCGGCACGCGAACAGTTCACAAACTCAGCCGTTTCGGAAATGCTTCCACCCTTGGCCCGAAAGCCAATGATCATGCCCTTTTGGAAGTCGGATAAATCGCTTCCTTTCTGCATTACGCCAACGATTGAAATGTTTTCCGAAGCCCTCACACACCCTTTATATACGCTCAACTGCACTGTGCTGCCACCTGCCTTCTGTGATTGGTTATTTAACTCTGACATGGAAAGTACGTGGTGGTCACATTAATGTGACTGGACTGTGTATATATCTAAGGAAAAAAAAGAATGCTTCGAATGTTGCAAAGTCAACATTTTTAATGTTAAAAAAAAAATCTGCCAGATCAACAAACAACTGCAAAATCATTAAAATGCTCAGTATCAAGTGTAAAAAAAAGTTTACTGCCGATTTGAATCTTAAAAAGACAAAACATCATATGCATAGTCTTTCTCCAGAACATATCATCAAATGCAGAATGTGCTGCAGAATTCTTTATGAAAAATATACATCCATACAAAAATGAAAAAATGTTGTCACAGTAGACGAATCTTGGGCACATTTAAATAACTGCAGTAAAAAGAGATCCATTTATTACCATCAGAGACGAGAAAAAAATCTCAAAATATGGTTCAAAGAATCCAAAGAAAGTTTTAAAAATGGATTTATGATTATATTGCATGTTTTTCATAGAACAGCAAATTAAAATAAAGAGAGTGGAGAAAAATGTTAAGATCAACTGGATATATTATCAGGAATATATTTTATATATAATAGCTCAAGGCCAGACCCTTCATTCATATGCCTACTAAATCTTCTGATTATCACCCATGGATTTTATGATTTTTGACTTTTAAAAAGCAGATTATCCAAATGCTGACCTATAACCTTCCTTGGACTTTGAAAAACTGTTCAACAGGAATGGAATAAAATACCTCTTCCAATACTATACAAGGCTATCTCAGAAATCATGGTGTAGAAAGATACTGAAGAATAGCATTTACCAAATACGAGTAGAACATTCAAAACAAAAATTTTGTGTAAAATATTTCTGTAAATACAATGAAATCGTGTAAAAAATGTACAAACAGAATTCATATATATCAAGTTCCCACAGCACGCTAACAAACAGCACCAAGAGGTGCTGTCCATTGCACATACAGAAAAGAAGATATCATCCTGGATTCAACATTATTCTGATGATTATAGAAAATTCAGTTTCATGAAGGGTGCTGATGATGAACTATTGTCTGCTATTTGTTATATGGCCTTATCAAACAAAACCTTCAAAGTTGAAGCAGCATTTGCAATTAAAACATCCAAACTATGCTAATAAGCTAAACTATGCTAATATTTAGAAAACAAGAAGAATGAAGTAATAACTGGCAGATTATGTCTTTAAAATTTTCTTAGGGGCTTTGTCTGGAAATCTAGTTATAACTTGCTATGAAATATCCCAAATAATGGCATTAAGTGAATATCTTCATACAGCTGAGAAAGAATTAATAATAGTTCTTACAAAGAAAATGTTGGATTCTCGGATATGTGAAAAATACGGCAAAGCCAGATAAGCATATTGTCATTCTCCAGTAACACAGTGAAGTGTAGAATCGTGAAAATAATAGACAATATCGAAGAAGCAGTAATAGTTCACTTAAAACAGTGCAAATTTTTTTTTTAATTCAAATCGATAACAGTACAGATGTATCGGCAGTTTAATGTATTTTGTGAGATATGATTTTAAGAATACTTCTAATGAATAATTTCTATTTTACAAACCACTGAATACAAGAACAACAGAGGATGAAATCTGTAACTAGATTGATACTTACTCCAGTCAAAATGATACTAACTGGAAAAAAAATAGTGAGAGTGAGCAGCAATGGTGCTCGTGCAATGACAGGTATCCATGCAGGGCTTTTTCCAAAAATAAAAACCATGACATCAGAATATGTTTGGTTGCATTGCAGCATACAAAGTGAAGCCTTGGCCATAAAAAATGTCGATGCTTTTGTAAGCTGCTATGCAAGAGTGTATAAAATTTATAAATTTTATAAAACATCATCCCTTAATTCCAGGTTATTCAGTGCATTGTTTAAAGGATATGAACACCTTTGCGAACATGAACATCACACATAAACATCTTTTGCAGTGAATATGAGCATCTTCCGCAATGCAAAGTACTATGGTTATTTAATGAGAATGTTTGAAGTTTCAATATTTTTAAACCAATATCCCCCCCAGCTAGAAATATAGTATTTGAATTTAAAGATAGTGATGTTAATTTGTTGATGAGTTACCTAACCTTTGTGATATTTTTTATCTTTTAAATAAATTAAATCTCTCATGAGATAGTAACAATGTAACTGCATTTAAAGTGAAAGAAAAGAGGAAGCTGTGATGAAAAAGCTCAGTTTGTGCACCCTTTATATGGGAGAGAAAATTATAATGCTTTCATGAAGCTAATTGAAATGTTAAATATATATATATATAATTTTTGCTCCATACCAGATGAAATGTCAGTTGCTATGAAAGAACATCTGATAGGATTGCAAACAAATCTAAAAGAATATTTAGCTGAAATTCATAGCAAAATATAAATAAAAAATCATTTCACAACTAATACAGAATCAGAGATAGAATTATTAAATTCAGATACTGAATACATAACTGAACTATTTTATGATACAGTGCTTTTTTTGAGAGGGAGCTATATTTTTGTCAAGAGTATCTATCCATTTCTGGCACAAAAGGCAGTTAAATTTCTAATGTCTTTTGCTACCTTTTACAAATGTGAAATAGCCTTCTGACCACTTGTTTTTCTAAAAAATTAAACATAGAAACATTATATGTTGAATCAGATTTAAGAATAAAGTTGTCATGCTTTTCGATAAATCTGAAAGTTCTAGTTAACAAAAAACAGTATACCACTGCCTATTAAAGCTTTTTTATTGTTTTATATTTTTGTATGCCACAATTCCCATTAAAACTTTTTTATTGCTTTACATTTTCATATGTATTTTTTGTTACTTTCAGAATAAAAGGAAAATATTTTAACATTAAAATTTGTTTAATTTACCAATAAGCTCCAAAAAATTTTATTGGGCCACGAAGGAAAAATATTAAAACAACCAGGTATCCAAAAGAAAGGATGGAAGCCCGGGAAACCGTGACCTATACCCTTGCATGCAGTACTGATGAGAGACAAAGTCATCAGATTAATAACTTTATCAAAAATACAAGCAATGAAGAAAATAGCCTGAAATATGAAACTGGGAACCACAGTAGATCGGAATGCAAGTCTATATTGCACCATTAGAGAAACTAAAAAATATCAAAGTTGTCCAAATTTAATAGTGCAAGTACACAAAAACTTGTTTATTAAACATTAAACATAAAAATTAAGTCAGCCATGCTCCTTTAACAACAAGTGTTTAGTACCATCTACTAAAAGCATATCTACTGTACAGGTGATCTAGATTGCTTGGCTTTAATGAATAATTACACAATGTAACCTTTCCTAATACAGCATTCACTGCAAACTGCCAGTCTTTATCAGTAAGCTATCAACAGGCTCTAGACAGGTCATACTCACAAGTGATGGATAACTTTCATGATTTTATAATTCATCATGTGTGCTATTAATAAAAAGTCTCACTGAAAACTGAGAAATTGTTCCCACCTCACTTGAGGAAAACATTTGTAACAAGCATCATGTGCAACTGATCCAGTGACAAAAATTACACAGCTGCACCTGAATAATTACATTGTTTCTTTATTAAACAAGTGCAAAAATCTCCTTCCATTTACTACTGCTACTTTAAGCTGCTTCTTCTAAACATATGTACAGGTAGAAATGGGTGGGACACTAGAATTTTAGCCTTTTCCCCATGAAGACTTCCAACTAAAGATACCTCTATTTAATGGAATATTCTACTATTCCTAGCCTTATAATGCAAGCATATAATGTATTTTATCTCTATTTGATGGATATTTAAAATAAAGGACACTTATTTTAAGAGTAGCCCTTAATTTTATGTATGCCCTTAATTTCATGTATATACACACATACATTCGCACTTACATATATACATACACACATATATCCATACATACATAGATTTCTGGATTTGGTCTTGATAATAGAACAGTACCGATATTATTTATTGCATCATGAATTTTGTCATTGTAACATTTTTGAGAAACATGTTAACTATGCATTAATATAAGGAATAAATTTTCTACAAGATAAATATTATTTAATTTTTCTTAATTCTTACTTAACCAGAAATTTAGAATTAGTAAAGTAACAATAATGTTTCATAGATATAGAAAATATGAAAATAACTCTGAAAAAACACAGCATACATACATGAAGACCTGAACGGAATAGCAATTTTTCCCTGCACACTGCTCATTGCTATTATAAAGCCAGAATCTCGTTCCAGCATGGATGGCAGAATTGCTAAATATCAAAAATAGTGCAAGAAAATCATTACATTTTGCACATATTTTATGAATATAAACTTAACAAACTATGACTAAATATTTTATAAAAATTTAATTATATAGTAGGATAATAATAAATTCTTTCTGATATCTGCATTTTCATTTCAAAGTTTCAATTCCATTTTATATTTCAAATGTTTGATGGATAATATCAAATAACATTTCTAACATATTTTTTATTAATAAATCTTAACTATTGATAGCTATTTCTAATTTTAAATAGTAACGATTTTCAAATGAAACTACACAATTTACATAAAAATAATGAAATGAATCCTGAATGAAGCTTTCATTCGTATCTGAAAGCCCTTTTAAAAAATTCAAATTTTTAAATTTTTTCCTCTCAGGATAGAGAAAAATCATTAAATTACATTTCAATACCTCAAAATACTATATACTAATAACAAGATAATTTTCTTTTGATCAATAATTTTACCTAGATATCAATAACAAGATACCTTTTTTATTATCCTTGTAACCGTTTTTTTAATCCACCCTTGTATTAAACACACATGGTTTTGATAGCATTTTATTATATTGTTAATTTTTTTTAATTAAAGTTTAGCACCTTTTCGTATTTTTTTTAATCTTTCTCCTTTTTTTAATTTTATTAATATTGAAGTACAAGAAATTGCAGTACATGTCATGGTTGAGGCACAGGAACTATATATCTCACCCTAAATATTTATTATAAAAAATATACTGAAGTATAGCAATTATTAATTTAAAAATTAACTCTATTGATTTTATAAAAATTTGAGAAATACAAATTTATATACACATATTAGACAGACAGACACTGGTACAGGTAGAAGTTTTTTTTTTTTTTTTTTTTTTTTTATTTACCTACTAGACCTGCAAACTGAGGAGTAACACAGTCCTATTAAAATGCTTTCATCTTAACTGAACATGGAAAAAAAAATTCTAAATTAATTGCAAGTCCCCATAAATATAATTATAATGCATTAAATATAATACACATAAAATTTATGTTGCCTGTTTTTAATTGACATTCAGCTCTTACAAATTTGTGTCATATCTCCTATTATTTTTACAATCACTTCTCATATCTTTAATAGGGCCCACCAGCGGCCGAGCAGTAAAGACGCTGAACACTGGTAGTTCGGTCCGAGGTTCGAATCCTACGAACGGCTGGCTGCATGGGTGTTTTCGTGGTTTTCCCCATGTGTAACGTGTATACGAGCCAGTTTCCCTTAGAAAGTCCTCCACGATGGCGTCCCTCCCCTTAGGCAGATAGCCCTCGTGTGCTTTGCCATTATTGAATAACCTAACCTAGCCTAACCATATCTTTAATATTAGTTTCAACATTTTAGTGCACAGCATATGCAATAAGGATTAATTAATACATTACATAAATGTTTAAACAAAGTAATTCATCAATCTACATAATACCTGTCACATCTTTACTTCAAAGTGAAATCATGTTTAAATGATTGAAAATGATGCAGCATGTATAAAGTAATAGATTTAATACCATAAATTACTACCACTTTGAAATTACTTCTATTCTTAAAAAAAGCAAATCTTGGAGAAAGGGAAGAAATGGCTGACTATAAAAAAATTCATTCGGATAACAGTTACAAAAATAAAATAAAATTCCCTTAACATGAATCTCTCAGCTACTGTCAACTCACCTTTTGTAAGAGCTACAGGTCCAAAATAGTTTGTAACCATAACTCTTAGATCAACTTCTAATGCTGTATCAGTAATTTCTCCTCGAGAACTGATGCCACCATTATTTATCAAGATATCAATGTAACCATATACATTAAGTGCTTCTTGTGCTTTTGCAGGAATTTCTTTCAGATTGTGAAGATCTAATGTGAGAACTGTTGGTTCATGCTTAGATGGATACTGAAATGAAAATTTGCTCGTATAAATAATAATTTAACATAGTAGTGATCTAAATGGAATATATAATTTAGAATACCTCATTTAATTATTTGTATTTCGTTTAACAAGTTTAATACCTTTAGAGAATCTAAAATTAAAATGCTGAAGAAAGTTAAAATAACATACCTAAGACACACATAACTTGAATTTTAAATGGGGGGAGAAATCACACAAGTTAATTTTTTCTCCATTAAATATTGAATTGCAATTGCAAAATGATTGATTGGTTAATTCAGAGTTACAAAACATGTGAAGACTACTGTAAATATAGAATAACAAATTTATCAATAAATATTATATCCATTATTATAAGAATTTAAGAGAATAAAATGCTAAAAATGTAGGGCAATTATTTTGCAAATCTTCTAGATCTTAAATAATGAAAAAGGAGAATTCTCATGTTTACACTTCTTCAATAAAAAGAAGGCATCCAAACAGAATATGTGATTTAATTATGAAAAATTTAATTCTAACAGAATAAATAATTTAACTGAGTATTTTGAAATAACGTTACCCTGAAAAAAACTTAAAATAAATTATGACACAATATTTTAAAGGAATATACTGTTATGAATTTTATATATGTGTAAATCATTTTAATGAAATTATATGCAAATTGTAGTACCTATTACATAATGTAATAAAAGACCTCAAGCTCATGAAACCTCAGTAAAAACAACCAGGTTACAAGAGCAAGTGAGGTGAATATTGATGAAAATGGCTATAGTGGTGAGACAGAGGCAAGCTGGTGATGGTTTTGATGACTAATTTTTGTCGCCAAACTTGACGCGAAATCTTCAAAAGTCACCAAACCTTGGTGAACATTTCGGTCTGATCCCTGTATAACATTACCTAATGCAATCCCTATGTAACTGTATATGCCTTCTAAAATTTCAAGAAATTGGAGGTACTGGAAATTTCTCAGCAAACAGGGAAAATTACATAAAACAGAAGTTTTCAGTTTTAATTCAGAGTTTAGCTCAGAGTATTGAGTAACCACTGTGGAAGCTTACACATTTGAGGCCTTTTACACTGTCTCGTGGTTAACATTCTCAGTAGTTTGAAGTAATAACTATTCATTGAGCTCTCTCACACTAAGAAGTGTTGTAAAAATACTTCTGTGAAGAGTTTCAGAACTGCAAAGTGTTCCTTCTGGGAACATAAATTCTATCAAGCTATCATGGGTTCTGTGTGCATTTAATCCAGTTTGAGCCCGAACACAAATAACATTATGCTTAAAAAGCTTTACTTAAAAGTTTATGAACTTTATGACTCTTATCACAATCACATGTTACTTAAATTTTCTTTTTTAAATTTTGTTTTCAAGTTGAACACATCTAACTATTTTATTTTGCAGCTATTGAATAAACCATATACAAATTTCAGCTTTTACACAATTACATTAAAAACACATTCTATTCCAGATACACTTCCAATTACTTTATTTTCTTTTCAAGTTCTTTTCTTCCCCCCCCCCTCTCTCTTTCATTTTAAAGCAGTCTAGTTTTTTTAAACCAACAAAAAATATGTAGTTTCCTTTTTACTCTAAAAAAAAGTATTTTCATAATGCTTTTAAGGTGACTATTTTATGAACACTGCCACCTAAACTTTTACACTGGACTCTTCACTTAATTATTCAATTAAATAACACCACACCACTCCTTAACTACACTTTGCATAAAATAAGCTTTGATCATGCTTTGAGAATTTTGAATTACCCTGGGAAATTGGAAAGGAAGAAAAAAGAATTTGACAAAACGATCATTAACAGTTATTTATAATTAGAATTAAAATTTAACTTTTTGAATTACATTAAATGAAAAATTATAAAACTTTACCATAAAAAATGCATTCAGTATACACAAATACATACATTTAAACAGATACAAAAAGAACCAAATATATTTACTACAAATATAGAAGCAATTATGAAATTTTAAAACAATAAAAGCATTCAGTCTAAATTTATGTGATAACAATACAGACTTGAATTAAGCCCTTAATGCTATTTATTTTTCAATAAAAATTATATGGTTAAAAGTCCATGTTATTTTCAACTCAGCTTAAATTTTTGAACTTTTAAAAAATCTTCTTTCATAAAAAAATAAGCTGCTTACATATGATCCCATCAGCCATGAAAGTTGGCTATTATTGAATGATGAAAGTTGATGGATACCCTGCCAAACTTACACCTGGAGAATTCTGAGTTGCATTTCTCTCTGCAACTCTTACAGTCCAACATTCATCAGTCTCTCTGCACAATCTACTGAATAGCCAATGTGGTGGAAGTAACCAACCCGCTTTGATTTTACATTTCATAAAAAAGGCTTTTGTTGATTTCTTCTATTTTGTTAGGCTCTCCAGTTTTATTAAATACCCTGTTTAGAATGCTATTGGATCAAACTTTCCTTTTCCCCATTCAACAGATGTTAATTCTATTGATCAGCTGTAAATGAACCAGGAAGCACTCACAAATGTGATTGTACAGCCCTCGAAATCACTTTTTTCAAAATGCAAGAAAATATACAGCAACAATAAATATCATTTTTTCATAAAAATAAAAGCAATCAAAGTTTGAGAATCAATTGGGGTTACATCAAATAAAAATACAGATGTCATGGATAAACATGTCTTAATACACTAATTATTCATGCATCCTGCTTGGCAAGTTTCGCAATTGATGGGATAATACATAAGTACCAAATATAATATACAATTTAATTTACAATACATGATTATTTTAAACAGCAATTACACTATGTAAATAAATCATACCATTGACATTAAATCCTCCTTAACTTTTTCCAGAGCCTCTCTACGTCTTGCAGCAAGTATAACTTTTGCCCCTGCTTTATAAAAAGCATGAGCAAGAGCTGAAAATATCCAAACATTTGTAGCTTGAATCCAAAAAGTAAAGTGCAACTAGTTTTATGGTAATACAATGCAAACCAAAAATTTCATGACTTAAATAAATAATTTTTAGGAGAAAAAAGTCAATTACCATTAAATAAGCAAAGCAGTAAAATAAAATTTCATTATATATTTATAACAAATATATACTTTTGTACTAGAGATTTAACATGCACTGACCCTGAACTGTCACTGAATTTGGGATACCTTAGTAATAAGTTAGTAATAATTAGTAATAAGTTGTTACTCTTTTGCCTCATTAATGGTTTTATCACATGACAAGGCATGGGTTCAATAGATGTACCAGTGTTCCACAATTTTTAAGTGCCATTTGTCTTTTAAAGTTTCACATAAATTAGTTAAAGATGCTGGCAATTCATGATGTGCTTCTACATCATTTTCAAGAGTATCACTGTGGTTTTTTTATGATATTTAAATCCAGGCTTATCCATGACCATTTGAGCAGTGAAAATTCAATTTCACTGCTGAAACGGCCTCCTCGAATTAAGTGGCACTAACCAGGATCTATGACAGAAGCAGTTGTCCTGCTGGTACAATCAGTTTCCATCTGGATAGCAGAAAAGCATCAAAGGATTAAGTAATCACCCAGCATTGTAACTGAAGAACTAGGGAGAAACACTATTTATGTTCATTAACAGGAATTTTCAGAAAAAAGAACTTTAATTTTGTGTAACTTCAATGATAAAGAAAATATTGCACAAAATCATATACAACTTGATAATAAATTTCCAACCTTTATTTAATGAAATTTTCCTTATAAACAAATTATATATAATTTGTTATATATA
>KK113062.1:1090842-1117620 GCA_000611955.2 Stegodyphus mimosarum | reverse complement strand
TTTAAAAAGAAATTTATTATACAAACCGATGCCTCTGACAATGGCATCGGAATTATACTATCTCAATTAGATGATTATCAAAAAGAGCATCCTGTCTTGTATATAAGTAAGAAATTTACCAAAGTTGAAAAGAATTATTGTACTACAGAGAAGGAGTGCGCCGCCATCGTCTATGCTGTAAAAAAGTTACAATTTTATCTTGATGATCAGCAAGAGTTTTTGATTCAAACGGATTATAACCCTTTAGTCTGGCTACAATCTAATGTCAAATGTAATTCTAGATTGATGCGCTGTGCACTCACAATACAACCGTATAATTTTAAAGTCGTTCATCAAAAGGGAGCCTTGCACAAAAATGTTGACGTTCTGAGTAGAATTAAGTAGCACAATGTCTCTTAGTGTATGTAAACAAAGTTATATTTTATTTTGCTTTATTATTTAATATACTCTAATTTGATGACTCTAAATTTTGTCAATTTTTTCCTATTTAAATGTGCTGTTAGAATATATGTTTAAAACTTAAAATTTTGGCCAGGAGTTTACAAACGTAAACGAGAATTTGCCTTCTCTTAATATTAATGAGAAAATCGCGTTCAAGAACTTTTCTCTTCGGAAAAGTTTCTCCGTTGGGGGAGAGATTGTAACAGCTTTAGATATTGTTGCAATAATAATCTTGTACTTTTGAAATAGTTGAATTTGAAATATATATGTTAATAAATGGCAATGTTTGAAACACCAAAACGAGAGCTGCGTGCGGTTCTCGCACGAAGTAAGAAAATGATTTTAAATTTAAAAAAAGATAGAATACGTATTGACTGTTAATTTTTTATGTTACCTTTTCTTTGACTTATATGTTGCAGCTATGAAATTGATCTATTAAATAAAGTTTGCTGTGTTCCAATGGAGTTTGCTTTAATTACGAAACAAGCAAACAAGCATTACAGAGTACAGATGTACTGGTAATACAGGTTTTAATGCAGATGTACTGTAATACAAGTTTAATGTCAAAGTTTTCGAGAAAATAAATTGGTACTTATAATTGTTCCTCCCTCACACTATTTACATCCTGCCAAGAACCCTTTTTGACCATGGACTGTACCAAAGAGGCAACAGGAAGAGCTCTTCTCATGGCAGGCGGACTAGCGGGACTATATTTAGGAGTGCCAGCCATTTGGTGATGGTTTGTGAAAAGCTATGCACCATTCTATCACACATCTTTTGCCCCTATCTTGTAACCGAATCAAATAAGTAAAATCCACACGTTCAATTCTTTCGACGGCCATTTTGCTCACACAGTCTACTAGAAGCACAGTGAAATGACAAAAATTCAAAAAGCCCACTTAGAAACTGTAACTTTAAACTAACAATTTTCATGACGACAAGAGGTTACCAGATTTGGCGCAATTTCACTTCATTTGGCAACTGGCCTCTAATCAGCAGTCTAGCCGAATAAAGTTGCTGCTTTGATGCAGTACGGTAACAAGAAAATTTCTGGCAGTGTTTTGTCAAAGGAAGCCTAGCTTTTAAGGAAGTAACAATAAATGTTCTGATTACTATAAAATTAGAACTTACCATTCATAGCACAAAATATGGCATACATATGTATGTGTGTATTACTAACTGAGTATTGATCACTTTTATGTTGTCATGAGATTTGACTTTATATATAACCTTGCTATTTAAAATATTTCATTTTCTTGCCTTTAATGATATATTATCCTTGCAGGGAAGGTTATACAAGAATACAAATAATTCTAGCTAATAAATTCTTTAAAAACAACTCTTAATAAGCAAATCTGAAAAGTTCTGATATTCAGAAAATGAAACCTATATACAGTATGAGGTATAGTTTGCTCAGTGTATAGATGATGATGCTTTTTTTAAAATTATTTTGTTGTTTGGGCATATGTCAGTTTTAGAATACGTGAATTTTGTTAAATATGAGATACTGATGATTGAATCAATATTTGTTGTGAAGTAATGGCATGACATCCAGCAGACTGACCCTATTTTATCAGAAGTTTTAACAATAACTGTTTAAGATTTATATACCAGTGTTTGTCTGTAGAAAAATACAAAATAATGATACTTTATATTCATGTGTGATTCTATGCAATGAATAGATGACTTTGTAGATGTTCTATGTAGTTTTTCAATAAAGTAATTCCTGTTTCCTAGTTGGTTTTCCACAAGCTTGCTTTTTTTGGGGGGGAGCCAGTGTCATATAACTGTCAAAAGTATCCACATATTCAAGGTCAAAATGCAATTTTTTTCCAAAGAGAGTTTAAGCTAATGACTGGGTTAACCTTAGTAACGCCACGTTAGGATTTAAATAATGTGACGCCTTAAGCTATGAACACATCTCAAATATTGGAGAGTGAAAAGACTTCTGTACAGAGTTTAGAGGGTTTTTTCAAAGCAACGAGGAAATACATTCAATGATCGTCTTGAAGAAAATATTGCGATTAACTTGTGCAGTGTTAAGCTTTGTAATGAATTAATATTTTCTATTCATTCATTGCCTTCTGTAGACTTAAAAAATTTTAGTTGTAATATTTTAAAAATGTTATTCACTTTTCGATAGGATTATAAACTTTAGGATAATAATTATTAATAATCAAAGTTAACTTTTTATCTTTTTACATTGGTAATATCGGGTTTTGATGAAAGTTATCTGCCACAACAAATGTCATCTGCGCAAACAGTTCATGTTAGCATGATTAATCATATTTTGTCAAAAAATTTTTGCCATTTGAAAGAAAGAGACTTGCTTTAGAATACTGTGTTGTGAAATTTGTAAAAAAAGTATCATTAAATACAAGGTGTCTGAAATGGAAGTATTACATTATCAGATTAAACCCATCATTTAATTCCAGCTCTGTTGCAAGAAGTCAACTACGGAATGCCAACAAATCATGTGTACAATTTTAGATACTAATGTTGTATCATATGATACTGTGAAGTTTGGTACCGAAAGTTAAGAAACAAGGACTATGACATTTAAAAAACAGAGCACTCTGGCCTACTACTAAATATTACTACTGATGTTGATGAGACCCACCTGTGAAAACTTGTGGAAGAAGATCAGAATGCAACCACTTGAGAGCTTGACAGTAGTGCCATGTCCATGAATCGCACTATGCGTTGTATAAACTTGACATTCGCTGGGTGCCGCATGAGCTGACTCAAGCAGCTAAGGACAGATGTGTTCGGACTTGCAGTAACCTACTCGAATACCAATGCAAGGACAAAATTCTGGACCAGATCGTCACTTGTGATGAAAAGTGGATTTACTTAACAACACAGGCTTAAAAGCGGGTTAGTTAGCACCTGGGGAGCCCCTCGGCAGCATCGCACAGTGCAATTTGACTAACAAAAAGATCATGCTTTGTATCTAATGTTGTTGGTATTATCCACAAAGAATATGAGGGAAAAGGTAAAACTCTTGACAGTAAGGTGTGCAGCAACATTCTAGTGTATGTTGACACTGCTATCAAGGAAAAGCATCAAGCTGAGTCCCGGCACAAAAAGGCAATGTTCCATCAAGATAATACAAGATCACATGTGTCTGCATTCACCGGCTGGACTCTGTACGGACTCGAATGGGGTCTTTTGCCACACCCACCGTATAGTCCCAACATCGCTTATTCAGACTTCTACCTGCAGCTACATCTTGCTGGTGCTATCTTCACTCTGCACAGATATCTGAAATGAGGTTGATCTGTTTTTGGACTCGTGGCTACCAAGTTTCTGGGCCGAAGGTTTTGAAAAACTAACAAAATGTTGGCAGAAAATCATAGCTTTGGGTGGTGATTACTACTCACACTAAAAGTACAGCTTTCATGTTTTTTTTTTTTCAAACTTTATTAACTCGCACCGGGTATGACATGCCTGATCCATTTTCATTCAATGGTTTTATTACTTTCTTCTTATCGAATTAGGCCAGAATTTCGTGTAGCTGTATTCAAGGTCACATTCTTTCAGCAGGGCAAAAACTAGTTCTGCTCTAAAAATAGATTTTGAGAAACAGGTGTCAAGGGTATGCCATACCCGTGTGAGTCCTCGCGTCAGTCAGATCTTTCCGTTTTTTCTGTCAGTTTAGTGAACTATGACGCGCTATTTGAATTACGACGACGAAAAAGAATATTTTCGACACCTTATAGAGACTGTTTCTAGTGATGATGAACCTATATCTGACGACAGTGTTGCCTCTGAGGATGAAGAATACTGTAGCAATCACGATTCTTCTACTGAAATTGAGACAGAAACAGAAGATAAAAGTTCATTG
This sequence comes from Stegodyphus mimosarum, assembly GCA_000611955.2. Taxonomy (NCBI): domain Eukaryota; kingdom Metazoa; phylum Arthropoda; class Arachnida; order Araneae; family Eresidae; genus Stegodyphus; species Stegodyphus mimosarum. Next base: position 1,113,332 of record KK113062.1, on the reverse strand, counting down.
TCAACAACCGATTTTTATATAGGTAAAGATAAAGTTACAAAATACCGGCAAAATGTTAGGACGCCTTCAAGGAATATAATTAGCAAGCTTCCAGGTAATACAGCTTATTCAAGAGATGTCGCTTCTCCCGTAGATGCATGGAATGTTCTCTTCGATAGCAACATGCTAAATATGATAGTGAAGTGCACAAATATTTATATAGAATCGATTCAAGACTGTTTCACTCGAGAGCGAGATGCAAAGAAGACGGATGAAATCGAAATCAAAGCATTTCTTGGACTTCTATACTTGTGTGGAACTCATAAATCATCACACACTAATTTGAAGGATTTGTAAGCTACGGATGGAACCGGGATTGACATATTTCCTAAAACCATGAGCCGCATTTGATTCCTCTTTTTGATGAGATGCCTACGATTTGACAATATCAATGATCGTCAAAGTAGAAGAGAGATTGATAAATTGGCTCCCATCAGAGACATTTTTGAAACATTTGTTACAAATTGTAAAAATGCGTATACCGTTGGAGAATTCGACACAATTGATGAAAAACTGGAACCTTTTCAGGGGCGGTGCGTATTCAGGCAGTATATGCCCAAAAGGCCTTCTAGGTATGGCATTAAGATATTTGCACTAGTAGATTCTAGAGTATTTTATACCTGGAATATGGAGATTTATGCTGGTAAGCAACCCAATGGACCCTTCAAAATAGACTGTAGTTCGAAAGCCATTGTGATGCGGTTGATGACACAGCTTTTCAATTCTGGACGCAACTTGACAACTGGTATACGGGATATGAGCTAGCACAAGAACTTTTGAAAAATAAAATTACAATGGTTGGAACACTTAGACAAAATAAAAGAGAAATACCGCCTGAATTTTTGGTGAAAAAGGAGTTGTACTCTTCAGTCTTTGGATTTCAAAAAGAAACAACAATTGTTTCGTATTCTGCAAAAAAGAACAAAAATGTAGTTATGCTGTCCACAATGCATACTGATGACAAAATAGACGAAACCACCATGGAATTGAAAAAGCCAGATATCATTACGTTTTATAATCTTACGAAAGGAGCTGTGGATGTTATGGATGAAATGGCAGCAGCATACACTACAGCAAATCGTTGGCTAATGGTTATTTTATTTTCAGTGTTGAATGTGGCTGCTATTAATGCAAGGATTTTGTTAATGTCCACCAAAAATCCTCCCACACAGTTCAAAAACAGGCGTTTCTTTTTGAAAACATTGGGACTGGTTCTTTCAGAACAACACAGAAACCGCAAGCCTCAAGGAAAAACAACTTATCCAAACACTTCTAAGGAACTGGAAATCACTAATATTGAACCACCTGCAAAAAAACTCAAAGCAAATTATGAACGATGTGTATTTTGTCCATGTAATAAGGACAGAAAATCAAGGTTTATGTGCCAAAAATGTGAAAAAATCCTGTGTTGAACATCAGTATGTAGTTTGTCCAAATTGTCTTTAAATATGTAAGTATGTTATTAAATTCACTAAAATTCTTTAATTTATTATTTTGTAATATATAATTACATAAAGTTTGCTTATAAGCAGTATTAATAGATATTTAAATAGCAGAAATGAACTAGGGTATGAGATACCCGGCCCGAGTTCTCGTGTTTGAAAATGGGTGCGTGTTCTCGGGGGTTAAGAACATTTTTTGGAAGAAAACTTTTGTTACAACCAGATATTAACAATTTTTTAGATCCGTCAGAAGCCCATGGTTAGTTCATTTCAAATCCCAGCGAATGAGCTGTCTTCATGGGAGTTTTTGTGCTGTTCTCTATGGGTAAAATGTATATGAATTAATTCTTCTTAAAAGGATCCCACGAAAATGCTTGTATTTATCAAGTATAGAAATATCCCAGGATTTCTTATAGTGAAGCTGGTAACATTAGCAAGATTTGACTCGTTTTATGAATGAAAAAAAGAAGACTAAAAATAAATATAACATAATGCTTTGTGCAATCATGGATCCAAAAAAAAAAAATTACAAGGGTAATAAAAAAATATTCATTATTAATAGACAGAAAATACAAAATGGAATTAAGAGGCATACTTGGCATATCTTTTTTTCCACCCAATCACCAAATCTATTTTTGTATTGATCTGAATGCAAGACCAACGTTTTAACCCAGCTTGTTAGAAATCACATCTCTGCCTGTTGAGCCAGTTATTGGTAGCTGTTTTCACATCACTGTTAAAAGAGGACCTCATTCCAAATAAATGTTCACTTTCGGAAAAAGGAAATAGTCACTAAGTACTAAATCTGCACTGTAATGGGAGTAACTCCATACTTGCCGTTTTAACTTTTGTTGCAGTTCTTGAGTTTGGCGAGCAGTACGGCTCCTGGCATTGTGATGGAGGAAGATGATACCATCACTCAACATGCCAGGGAGCTTACATTAGACAGCTTCACATAACATAAGTGGCGCATTAATGTTGTGGCAACACTCCAAATATGTGATCAGGATTAAAGAATCATTTTTCATACTTCTAAGGGAGACCACTTTTTTAAACGCCCTGGCATTTCAATCTTTCTGACGAGTCTCTGCAAACTTACCCTACCTACCCACACTACCAGTGCTAGACAATTAGTGCCATCTGGGGGGGGTCTGCATTCTGGGGGAAAAGTATTCCTTCCACAAAAATTACTTTTCAAATGCTGCTGCTTGTAACCTCTTTTTTTTGGGGGGGAAGGGACCCACTACGTTTGTGATAGATTTTTGGAAATATAAATGAGAAAACTCGGTTGCGAAATTGTCGTGAAATTTCCCCAGTTATCCAGAACTTTTGCATTTAGAATTTTTTAGAAAACAACTTGAATTATTGACTCAACTTCTTCATAATTAGATAAGTCTCTGATTTCTGTATTGGGAAGAATCTTATTCTATGATCGATTGCATGTGTTTATCTTTGATTCACTCTCCTATATAGCATTGAGTGTGCACGCATGACCTTGCATGGATAATACGCAAACCAGATAATGCACACCCCAACAACAGAGAGTATATTGTATATATTTTAAGAATTTTTTTCATTAAATCTTGAATGCAATTTGAAAGGTAATTTTATTAATTGAAGTGACCATTTAACTCATGAAGCAAAATATAAATAATCTTTAAAAAAATCAACTAAGAATTTTTTTATATCTTACCTGTAACCAATGTGGAATATTCTTTTAGTAATATAAGTTACTTCAAATTTTCTTTGTCTTATATTTTATGTAGAATGATTTAACAAACTTGAAAAATGAAGTATCAAAAATAATCATTGAAAATTATGATTTTTATGACATTACTAGTGGTATAACATCGTTTTACAAAAAATATGTTTTAACATATTTTTTACAATAACAAACAAATAAATAAAGTTTATTTATTTATTCGTTTTATTTCCTGCATTATTGATATTAAAATTTTCTCCAATTCCAATTGGTATGCTTATGATTTGGCGAGAGCCCATAAATCACTCAAGTAATTGTTACTTTTATATAGCGAAAAAGTCAGAATGTAACAAGAAAAACAAATGTAAAATAAAGTATCTTGGTTTACTGTAAGCTATGCACCCATTGCCTCACTCAGCTGAACTCCAAGTGCCAGTTTTCAAAGAATTATCCTCTTTGGAAGTACAGGAATATGGTTCTGATGAATATTGTATTGACTCCTAACAGTGAAGATATTGAAACTGAAGATGAATCCATTCATAAGGAATTTGATCAGCATTAGTTAAATGATTTGGCAGAGCTGTTAACATCAAGACACATGAGAAAGACTTGCATGGAGAAGGAGCTTAGGTATTCTACTTTTGATCTAGAGAAAGAACGTTTCTGTAATACTTCCAAAGGGATGATGGATTTGCGTATTGTCGTAGCATACATGATTTAATAGAAGAATTGGGAATTTTAGCCTATAATGCAACTCGATGGCAAATTATTCATCGATAGCGCAAAGCAGAGCTTGAAGCGTGTCCTCCTCCGCAATGGAAATTTATTTAGTGCAGTCCCAATAGGCCATTTAGTTTGTGTGAAAAATAGAAAGTCATAAAGATGGTCATTGACCTGATGCAATATCACATGCACCATGGATCATCTTTGTTGACCTTAAAATGGTGTGCTTCCCCTAGCCAACAATGCAGATGTACCAAGTATTCCTGTTTTTTTGTGTACATGGAACTGCTGAGTTCATGAAAAGCATTGGGTGCAGATGAACTAGCTGTTAATCTGATCAGATGATCCAAACATTCTATATCAGCCACTTGTCGACAGAAAGAACATTATATCTCCAGCTCTGCATATAAAACTGAGTCTCATGAAACAATTTGTTACAGCTTTGCCAATTGAAGGAAATAGTTTCAAGCATCTTATTTCAGCATTTCCTAACCTGTCGTTTGAAAAGATAGACCAGTGTGTTTGATGGTCCACAGATTTAGTCACTCCTTAAATATGAACATTTGAGAGGAACAGTGACAGAACTTCAAAAGAATGCTTGGTTGGCATTCAAAAACATTGTCAGAGACTTTCTTGCAGACCACAGAATTAGAGTGAAATTGTCCACTCTAATTTTGGAGAGCTTCAAAATGCTTGATTGCAACATGAGCATCAAATTGCATTTTTTACATCTTGATAACTTTCCGAAAAATCTTAGTGCAGCCAGTGATGAGTAGGGTGAATGATTCCAACTAGATTTGAAAGTCATGGAGGTATGATACCGAAGTAGATGAGATGTACATATACTATTGTTGGAACACAGCGAGAATGTCCACAGGTTAAACACTCCAAAAAATGCCATAAGCAAAAATTTTTACCTGTAAATATGTATGTTTACCTCTGATAAAAAAAATTGTACTATTTGTGTGAAGAAAATTTAGCTTGCAGAAGCCTTTGCATGAATAAAATCAGTCTTTGTGAACAGTATATTTGTTAAGTTTTCCATTTATTTTCCTTTATATGCATATTTTATATGACTTTTGAGACAAAGAGAGGTTATCCTGTAGCATAAAAAATTTACATGATAGACAAAAACTGAGATTATTTTTCGATTTAGTACCCAAAAGGTAGTCAAAATTAAGCGACAGATCTAAGGCAATGAAATTGCTGTTCCCCAGTGTACTTAATATAACTTCATACATTTGATATTTAATATGGGGATCAGTCAAATATGAACAACCCCTTTTTTTAAGCAAAATTTATGTTGCAGGAAAAGTCTACATTTCTGTGAATTATTTTTCTGTATCTGTATTACTACATAATTTTTCTACATTTTCTCTTTTTATCATAAATTCTCTCAACATTTCAGTAGCTTCATCATTCCACCCTCATAAAAAGAAGCTGGGGAGTTATGCATGTATGATTTGATCATCAATCTCAAGTCACTTGCTCTCAAGTGCTTTGAGGGGTCTGAACATGGGAAAATCTAGTCCTGAAAAACTCTAGATAACAGTTTCTTACAGACAATCAAATTTTGTCTTTCATGGGATTTCCACTACCATTTCTTCTCAATTCCAAGCTTTTGTGCTTTGACTGTGGGGTGTAATGATGCACCCATGTCTTTTCACAGTGATAGCAGCATTTTTATCATCATTCTGTGGGAATGAACTTGATTTGCTACTCATTCATGGCTTTGATTTCATTGCACCAAATCTTCATTCTTGATCATAAAATGGTATCTTTTCTGAACTCAGTCTGCAGTTTGCTGTAAATTTCAACTGGTTAATCTTTTCATTGGTGAAGAACTTGATATTGGGTTATCCCAAAATTTCAGCATTTTCTTGTAATTATTTTGTTACTACTAATATGGAGTGACCGTGATCGAAGTAAATGTTTAAATATGGTCTTTTCTGCTCATGTTGTATAATTCTAGCCTATGTTGTGGTGTATTTTTTTTTTTTCAGTGCAGTGGTAAAAATTTATCCAGAAGTTTATTTTTATCACATTATGCTCATTTATTTTAAAACAGAGAAAAAAAGAGTTACTTGGACCTACTCATAAAATTTTTTGCTGTGTATGAAAAAATTGTTCCCCAATGGCACAGTTTGAAGGTAGTTTGAGAAGTTTAAGCATAGAAATTTCAGAGGCCAGTTTAAGCAAGGACCTACTAAAAGGAGCTATTGCTGAAAATCTTAGCGATGCAATTCTTATCAGACAATAAATATTCCAAAACATGTAGTATATGATTTTTGAAGAAGATTGGATGTTGATGCTATGATGTCTGAGTATCCTATTCTTTAATAGACCAGAATATGCTTGCATAGCAAAATACTATATACGAATATGCTTCCATTTTATACATAGCAAAATGTTTTATGTGTATGAAAAAAGTGCTGTTTCTCATGGCACAGTTTGAGAAGTTTAAGCATGGAAATTTCAGCCTTGAATATGATGCTGCACAGCCACCAGTTTTTTAGTAAATTCTTACTTAAACTAACTCTTTGAAATCTAAACCCTTTGCTAACCTGTATCCTTAAAATACCAAGCCACCCAAAATACCTTTCCTGTTTTGCAGCAATTTCCTCCCCTCCCAATCAATTAACGCAGAAATAGGTGTGAAGATTTCAAATGACATCCTTTCTACTGTCTAACAAAGATTCCATTAGCTTTTGATCCCATTCTTTATAAACCTATTCTGAAGGTCAGACCAACAAGTAAGCAGATTGTGTTTTATTAACTGTGTTATGTCTTATCTCAAGAACTGTTTTGTATAGAAATGTATTAAATTGGCCATGATTGCAGCTATTTGTTTATGCATCTGCTTGTCAACATCATCTTGATCATAGCAGTTAAAAATATGAAATTATTATATGTATAAAAGTGTGTGTGCATATTTATGGTAAAGTTAATGTCATTTTTTGCCCAACTTTAGATTTTCAGCTGCTATGTTGTTCTTCCATATATTAACATAAATATTACTGAATGTAGAAAATATATTCTGCAGTAAAATAGCTTTGAAGTTTATAAACTCTTAATTAATATTTACTCTTAAATATTTTTATGTTAATAATTTATGTAGTGTAACTTAGGTAGATTACTTAGAATTTTTTTAATGCATGCTTGGTGAAAAAATTAAAATTTGTTTTCATTTTGCTATCTTTTTTTTTTTACATTATTTATGTTATTTTATTAAGTATTGTTTTTATTTTAGGAATTCATTGAGAATAACAGTATTTCTGATCTTTGTTCTTACCATGTTTGAGTGGTTTGAATATTCTCTCTCACCACTACTTGTTTGGCCAAAGTTCTCTAAAGGTGCTGGAGATACGGTAAAATTGCTCATTGTGGGAGATCCTCAGTTACTTGGAAATCGCTATCCTGCTCCTTCCCTTCTTGGTCTCATACTCCGATGGGATGCAGATAGGTCTGTTTACTTTATTGTATATAGAAAGATTTTTGTTATTTAATAAATCTGAATTTTTTTCCTCTTTATTCTATAAATATAATGTCACTGGTTACATGAAAATTTTTAAATGTCTTTATGATAAAATAAAATCATTCTTAGTAACCTATTGGAATCAAATGTAAAATTGTATGGCAGAAAATGTGACTGACTTTGTGTTGCATTTGCTAGTAAAAAGTGATAAAACATTTTATCTGCCTTATCTTTTTTTTTATATTAAATAACTGAAAAATATATGACAGTATTTATAATATAAAGTTTTATCTTTTAAAAGCCTGAAATTTTTATGTCTTGCTTTTTTTTTCTTTTTTTAAGTAAATTAAAATTACAGTGCTAACAACTCCATAAAAAATTTGGTACTTATGTATTATTCCATCAAGTGTAAAAGTGACCTATCATCAAACCATGAAAGTTGCTAGAGTTCCTGCCAAAATTGCACCAAATATCTACAGAATTCTGAAGGAAGTTATATTTCTTTATTTAATAAACATATTTGACCCACTTCATAAAAAGGCTTTTGTCAGTTTCTACTGTTTTGTTATGTCTTTGATTTTACCAAAGTTCTATTTAAAATGCTTTGAGTACAAACTTCCTATATATAATTGTTCCAGTCTATTAGTATTTTGTCGGCCATATTCAGCTGATGATATCATGTCCATTAGTCCCCATTTTTGTTAAGGTAGTATGTCATAACTTTAAAAAATTCACTGTTTGCTTTTATGTAGAAGTCATGTATCAAATTTCAAACTTTTATTTCTAAATGCAATGGGAAAACACAGTAGAAATAGTTAATTTATATTTTTGTTCATAAAAGCTGTAGAAAATCAGTTGGGTTATGTCAAATGAAAGCGCATATGTTATGAGTGTTATTACATCATTCGTATCCATAATTGGCACTAAATCACTCTGCTTGGTGGTAGTTTTATGGCCTGTAGAATAATATGTAAGTACCAAAGGTTTAAATTTTTCATAGTCCCCCCACTTTCTGTCCTAGGGAAACAGTTAATCATTAGGGCATTTCAGATATTAGAAAAGAGTAAAATACTCGATGCATAAATGAAATAATTAACCATTTCAGAATAGAATAATTACTTGCTTCAGACTGCTAATTAACATGTCTACTCTGATATTGAAAATGTTTGTATGACAGTTTTATTTGAAATATGAAAATGTATTACCTGGTTGTCTTCAATATAACAATGTAACTGCTTGTCTTCAATGTTCAAGCTCATGCATGTGATACAAATTTTTTGTGAACTTTTTGATAGAAAGATATTACTAAAGGTTGTGCTGAATGTGATATATACAATTGTATTAAAATATTTTATTGCATCACATTTAATAAAGGGAATGACATGATGGAATTTTTTAGGAGAAGGTTATGTTTCTAATGAAAGCTGAAAAATCTAGTTAAACTTACTTAAACTTTATGTGCATAATTTTTCAGCTATAAGTGTGAATTCAAATATTATTCACTCTTTCAAACCAAAAAATTTTCTTATTTTCTAATTACAATAATCCAATTTAATGAAAGCAAGAACAGTAGGCAATAATTGTAATTATATTATTTTTCTTTTTAATTATTGATTCTAATGTTATTTTTACATATTGGAAAATAGCTCTTACTTTAATTTCTGCATTATAGAACATGTATGAATTGAATTAAGGAAATATGAAATACAATATGCAGTATCAAGTTGTTGTTGAGTAATGAATTATATATCTTTTTGCTAAATTTGTTAGGTAATATTTGTATATATATAAAATAACAACTCTTTTAATTTTTTTTTAGATATATATCTAAAACCTTTTCTCTGGCGTACAACTTTGTAGAACCTGATTTGGTCATATTTCTTGGAGATAATTTAGATGAAGGAGAAATTGCTAATGATGAAGAGTTCATTACCTATTTTAAAAGATTCAGAAATGTTTTTCAAGAAGTTGATTTTGATAAGGTGTCGTACGTATAACTTCTTGTTATGTTTAATATTTTCATTATGGATGCTAATAAATCACATGTAATATTTTATTTATTTATTTATTTTGGAAATACCTTTGTTATTACTTATACCAGCTATCCGAAAACGTTCGTGCCACTGAAATGAAAAGTGACATTCAAATGGCAGGTCTTGGCAATCCTGTCTAGGTGATGTCAAATGTTGACATTCTCATCAACCATCAGTCAGTGCAAAGTTGTGAGATGTATCAGTGGTCGTGTCAAAAGCAGTTCTGTAGAAACTACAGTTCTGAAGTGACCATGTTGTCAAAGGATGTTTTACGGCCATGTTTACATTATGATTTCAAACTGGGCAACAATTTTGCAGAAACTGCCTGAAAAATATGCTGCATATTTGTAGAGGCATCAGTGAGTGAGCACACAGAACAAAAGTGGTCAGCCGATTTGCATTGGCAGATGAGAGGCTCCAGGAATCTCAACGTGGTATCCATCCCGTATTGATGAAGCCTTGCTGAAGGAGCACATCGAGCGTCATCCATGAAGGCTTTTGAGTGTTGCAGGAAACCATTCAACTGCATGTGCACAACCATGGAAGCTCAGTAAGTGGATTCCTCATGTTTTAGTTGAGGAAACTACACTTCATCTGCTCACCATTTGCTGTTCATTGCTATCATGCCGCAAGAAAGCTCTATTCCTAAACCAAATATTGACATGTAATAAGAAGTAGGTGTTATTCAGTAACCACAAAAAAAAACATTGGTCATTCCCTGGTCCTGTGGCATTTTCCCAAATAAAAGGTATTCTTAACAGTAGATACTGCTCTGTGTCTGGTGGACTAGTGCTAATATTGTACACAAAAGTTTACAGTAAAATTATGTTGCTAGAGAGAAACATAAACATCACAGCTGAGGTGTACTCATCCGATTTGCAAAGGGTTAATGCTGCACTGCATCGAAAGCAGCCAGCACTGAAAAGCTGGAAAGTAGTGATCATTTTCAAGATAGCATGAGACCTCATACAGCAAAAGTGACTAAGGAGATGATCAACACACTGGGTTGTAAAATTTTACCTCATCCTCGTTACTCCCTGAACATTACTCCATTTGACTATTACCTGGCGCTTTGTTCATGATAATCATTTGCATGAACAACAATTCCAAAACTAAGATGATATCATGCAGCCCATAGGATGGTTTTTTTTTTTTTTTTTTTTTTTTTTTTTTTTTTTTTTTTTTTACTCTAAGGACAAGAACTTTTACAAACGTGGGATTTATAAGCTTGTAACTCATTGGGAACGCATTGTAAATTGAAGCTGAAGGAGATTGTTTTGCCGAATAAAATGTATTTTCATGAAATTGCTTTGGTGTTATTTCTCACTAAAATCTATGGCACAAACTTTTTGGGGTACCTAGTATATCCTTTCCAACTATTTTAGTTTTCCTGCAGGTCGGGTTTCAGATAAAATTACTGTGTTTCAACTTAGACTTTCTACTCATTCAGGGGATAAAACTATTGATAATGTAATATTTTTCATGGTTGATATTCCTATATTATATAAAAGCAATTGTCTCAAAAGTATTCTTTGTCAGGAACATGGATTTTAGCTGGTCAAAAGAATTACGTATATCACTCAAATCTTTGACTCACAGACCAATTTTGTGTTAACTATTCTGGAACACAAATAGCTTAAGTGTAAATATTCATCTGCATTATGAATTCAGAAACACTTGTAAATTTAGATTTTTTAAAAAATTATACTGTAAAATTATCAGCTGGAGATATAAATAATAATCTAAAAATATTTTTTTGAACTCCTAAAATATAAAAAGAAATGTTTTATCTTAAATTCTTCTGTTTATATGAATACTCAAACTGAATACTTAAAGATTATATGATTATACTTAAAGATTATATGATTATACTTAAAGATTATATGAATACTTAAAGATTAACTAGATTTGTAATTGTGTTTCAGAGTGAAAGAAGTAGTGATCTAAAATAAATGCGAGGATGAATGTAAACTTTTGTATTAAATGTTTTAATTTGAATTTTCCTCTTCTTAATAAAGGTAACCTAAATAAGATTATTTAAAATTATTACTGCCTACTTCAAAAATGGGAACATATGAATGAAGCTATGAGAGAATGCTAAAAGAATGGCATTATCATTGTAACTATTTCTGATATTTAAAGAATTTATGACTTTTGTACTAACGTGAGTTTTTAATTGGAAAATATAGTCAAATGGTAGCCAGTCTGAGAATGTACTAATGAGTGTATTAATAATAATATTTTCTTTTCAATTAGGATTAAAATTTTTATCAGAAATAATAATTTTCATTTCTGTCTGGTGTGTTAATTTCACAAATATTTATGAATTTCTTATTAATAACAAAAAACTCAAGCATAATTTATAGCAAATTTTGTTTTTGCTTTTCTTTGTACATTAAGGTATAAAAATTGGTACCATTGAGGTATCGGAATTATTGTCATATATTAAAAAAATTCTTCTTGTTTTATATTTTCCCACCTTAAATCTGAAAGTTTTAAGTAAAATTATGTTGTACCATTGCTCAGAATTTTTTAATGATGTTGTTTCATTAGTTGTCTGTTTTGGTATTCATTTTCTAGGCTCTCATAGTCCCAGGAGATAATGATATTGGTGGAGAGAATGAACCACCCTTACCTGAAATGGAAAAAAGATTTAATAAATACTTTAGATCTGACGTTTTCATTAAATTTCAATTTCTGGAATTTGTCAAAGTGAGTAAACTGATTTTTACTATTATCATTAGCTTTTATATCAAAGTAGCTGATTTTTTTTAAAGGATTTATTGGTGGTTACCAAATTGTTACCCTTTTTTTATATAAGTGCTCCCCTGTTAACGCAGGTAATAGAGTATCCAGCCTTGGGTCTTGGTTCGAATCCCAGAAAAGGTATGGATGTTTGTAAATGTATCATGTCTTTGTGGCATGGGGTATTAACCTCTTAAGAATTTGGTGGAAGGGCAGGAGGGGTGAAAAGCCCTCAGGTTCATTCTTCCCAAAGGGTTCTCCATTGAAACTATATGGAGCTAGGAAAATTCATATTGCCATCTGTAAGATGTCCTAAGTCCTATGCCGATGATAGACAAACCTTTTCCTATTGGCCATGGTAAAACTTTTAAACTAGATCTGATACTACTGTCAGAGATGTGATAAATGTCACATTATGTATTGTCATTTTTTGTTAATAATAATTAAAACTAATGAAAAATATGACAATTTGATAATGACCAGTTTGTTTTTAAATTCTTCACATGGACATGATACAGTAAACAAAGACCTACATTAAAAATGGAAAATTTTGCTGATGTGTGGGCTATTTTAAAAGAATACAAAGAATGATATTCATTATTTTATTGTTTAGGTAAATTACATCACTCATTCTAATAAATATATGTCGGCACCAAATGTTTCCAGTGGCTCTTATAGGATAATACTGTCCCATATTCCTTTGACTCAGTTTTATAGTACTTTTGTTTCTAAGGTAAGAGGATTATTTCTTATATTTCTTCTCATATATTCTAAAATCTAACTCATTTATGTTTTAAAGTAGATTTGCTGATTTTTTTTATTTTTCCCTTCCTTTGTGTATGTTATTTGATCATAATGTTTTAAGTAATTGTTATCATAAATTTCTTCATATTTGTGAATTCAGATTGTCTGAGAGGAATGTACATACTTTATCTTAACATTTCTATTGTGTAATGGCAGAAGTGACTGGTTGAAGTATAATACTTCTATCTAAATTTGGAAATATTAACATTTATATATATATATATATATATATGGGGGGATTCTTTGCCTAAGAAAATGTTTCTCAGCATGCATTTAAACATAAATAATTAACTCAAATCCATCAGAATCATCAACATTCAGAAATATGATTTGAAATTATTCTATGTACCTAAAACTTCCTTAAAGCTTGTTGTAACACACTTTTCATCACCTATGGATCTTCTGAGCAATTTTCTGTTTTCTGGATTTTCAGCTTCAGTTAATAAAGTTTACAGGAAGGCATTCCCTACTCGTCATCACCGATTTCACTCAAATTTATAGAACATGCAGGGCTTGGCTAGAAATGAAAGTACCCGAAGTGGCAACTCCAGATGGCCAAGCATTTAGAAAATAAAAATTTTGATGCTGCTCTCACACCTTATAAGCCATTTGCGTTAGGGCATTTGCCAAGCAGCAGTTGGCGCGGCGGTAAGAGCTCGGACTAGTAATGCGATGATCGTGGTTTCGACTCCCTGTGTGGAGACATTTTTTTTCTTTTTCTCAATTCTTATATTATTCTTTTTCCAAAAGCAAAAAGTTGAATATTTTATTTTATTTATACTCAAAAGGCATAGAAGAGGTAAAAATTTCTGACTTTTCAACAAGGGATTGTAATTAAAGAGCATACGAAAAGACTTTGTACAAGAAAATTCAAAATTTTATTTGTTGACATTTGATGATTACATATGTCTGGATGATATTTATTGTAGAAACAGGGGAACAATAATTATTTCTGTGTCTAGCAGATGTTATAAAGTCACATTTTTACAATAACATCATTGTTTCAACGTCTCCATAGAAAAACATACTTGATTAACATTCATAAAGCATTCTCTCTAATCGCAAAGTTTAGAAGCAAACCACGCGTAACGTAACATATTACCGAATATTGAGCCGATAATTAATGATGAACAATCGAATGCATTTTTATGCAGTCTTCTCAGGAAGTTGTTTCTTTTTCTTGCTGAAAGAGATAAGAACAATTTTCTATTTTTTTTAAAAAGTTTTTCACCTGACAATAAAAATATACATCGCAGGGTTGCACCAGTGCGGTGCATTTAGGGAAAATTACTCTGATGCTACATGTTGGCAGTCCTTCTTCGACTTGGAAGAGTTTATCGTATAACTGCAGATTTGTTTGTTCTCTCCGCGAGTCAACCAGTAGAAGAAATTTATCCTCTTCTACGTACATTAAGAAGCTTAACTTGTACAAGAGAACAAATTTCTTCTGCTGGTTGACTCGTGGGGAGGACAAACAAATCTGCAATTATACAAGGAACTCTTCCAAGTTGAAGACTGATTGCCAACATGTAGCATCAAAGTAATCCCCCCTAAATGTACCCCACTGGTGCAACCCTGCGATGTATATTTTTATCATCAGGTGAAAAACTTTATTAAAAAAATAGAAAATTGTTCTCATCTCATCGAGCAAGAAAAAGAAATAACTTCCTGAGAAGACTGCATAAAAATGCATTCAATTGTTCATCATCAATTATCCGCCCCAGTATTCGGTAACATGTTACATTACACGTGGTTCGCTTCTAATGTTGTCAAATAAAATTTTGAATTTTCATGTACAAAATCTTTTGGTGTGCTCTTTAATTACAATCCCTTGTTGAAAAGTCTGAAAATTTTACCTTTTCTATGCCTTTTGAATATAAATAAATAAATAAAATAAAATAATTCACCTCTCTGCTTAATCAGAAAAGAAAAAAAAAAGTCTCCACACGGGGAGTCGAACCCATGATCATCGCATTAGTTCTCCAAGCTGTTACCGCCACACCGACCGCTGTTTGGCAAATGCCCTAACATATATGGCTTATACGGTGTGAGAGCAGCGTCAAAATTTTTATTTTCTAAACGCTTGGCCGTCTGGAGTTCTCACTTCGGGTAAACATAATTTTCTGTTAAAACACTGTTGCTTTGCTTTTGATAAATTCAACTAGTTGATTATTTTTTTCAGCATTATCACTGATAGTAATAGGAGATAAGTTGCCATTTTAAAAAATTGATAAACACTATGTTTAGAACCTGAACCTGTCTGAATTGTTGTAAGAATCCACTGGATTTGTTCAGAACTTTTATAAGTTACTTCCATTGGAGCAAAAAAATCTTTTATTAATTATGCATAGTTTGGAAGAATTTTTAATTTCTTTAATACAGTTTAATTTAGTCAATTTATGAGTTCAGTATGAGCATGTCAATGTGTGGCACTTGCTTTTTTACCTAGTTTATAGTATGTACATGGCATGTGAACATAATACAGTGAATGCCCTGGTGGTCAAACATTGATTTGTGAAATTTCCAAACATTGATGCAAATGGAAGACAAGCAACACAGTAGCAGTCTGATGACTATTGATAATAACAACTTTAGAACATCAGTTAAAAAGAACAAGTCAAACTTTTCAGTAGTCTTTAAAGGCTTAGCAGAGCTGGAGTCAACAACATTAAACTGGAAAGATGTTTGAATTCACCAGAAAAATGCTCATGCACATTTGGCTTAAGTAACCAGATACCATTGTCTGTCTTAGCTACAAGACACTAATCTATCAACCAGATTCTCCAGACTTCTTTTCTTATTTCACAAAAACGTGTAGCAAAGTGCTGTGCAGATGTTTGTCAACTCAAAGCTTAGAAATTTCTACTGTAAGGGTAATCATGACCTTTATCATGATGGATAAAAGTAACTGATTATTTCTGTGAATAAATTTTTAATTGATAGAATCTGTAACCTTTTCTTTACCTATGTTAAAAATGATAAAGACTTAATGATTACCTAATAAAAATATTGGCTTTTATCTTAACCAGACCAAAAGCTTCAATATGCACCTAGATAACTTTAATAGGAGAATAATGGCTGTTTTGTTTGTTGCAGAGAGGTAAATATGGCAATAGACTAGCACACTAGCATTTTTTTAATTCTGGTGTTTACTGTTTATCTTTTTTCTGCAAAATCTGTTTCCATTCACTTACAAAATAGTTTCCGTTCACTGTTTGGTAAATCCCAACAATCCTTAAAGAAAGTAAAAAATTATGAACATGTGAAAGTTAATGCAAAAAAAAATCATAGGATTAAAAAAAAACTTGGAGAAAGTTTTAGTCTGCAACAAAATAGCAGGCATTTATTGACAAAAAAGTGCCATATTCAGGGTTGCCACGCTACCTGGAAAACCGGAAAAAGTCAGGGAATTCGAAAATTGACCAAAAAAGTCAGGGAATTCAAATATTTTAGTCTAAATCTGGAAAAGTCAGGGAATTTCATACAGCGATTCCCCAAAAAAGCGAATTTTGCGCCAACGTTCACTTTCTTGGCGCACGTTAGCATCACTCGGGCAACTGGCATAGAGCCAATTTTTGCAGCTCTAAACAGTTTATCGAAAGGCTCGCATGCACGTGTGCAGTGCATGTTGAACTAAAGAAATACATATTCTTGCATAAAACAAAATCTATTTAATTCTAGTATAGCGGTACCCTCTGTATACCGTACTTACGGTGTTTGGCGACATTATGATGAGAAGGAAACAGGCCATTTCAGTGTTGGCGGCAATTTTCAAAATCGTGCCAAGGCCGTACCGTATATACTAGGATTTTACCGCAAAATCTTTTAAACATTTTTTTTCTCTTATTAATAAATGCCTTATTTGTCATTTTGCAGTAAAATAAAAAAATAGTAATTAGTCATCTAGGCTAACCATTTAATATAACTGTATTCGCCAAAATATCATTGATTATTGTAATTCAGTTTTTTAATTATTTTAATGTTATTCATATTATTTAATGTTGCTTCTTCCCATTAAATTTATTTATTATTAGTAAATCATACTTTCAAATTTCAAGAAATTTTCTCTGGCATAATCCTGAAACTAATTTTAGCAGTATGATAACATAACATCACGAAATTCAATCCACATATTTTTTGCTTATGTATACAGCTAAATAAATATAAAATACCTGAATTTATATAAAAATATCATTAAATAGATTTCTTTCTTTCATTTAGCTGCAAAATGTCAGGAAAAAAATTTTTTTTATCCACATTGAGCAGTTTCTGATCTCAATTCTCCAGTGGAGAAAACAACTCCTACTATAGTTATAATAGCATTTTTTTTATCCACATTGAGCAGTTTCTGATCTCAATTCTCCAGTGGAGAAAACAACTCCTATTATAGTTATAATAGTAATCTTTGGGGATAAGTCATATGTAATTGGCAAATTTTGTGTTTTCAACTGGTACCATAATTAATTTACCTCTTAGCACAGCCAAAGTGCATTAAGCGAATAGACTGCAATTTTCTTAAAACACACCTGGAAAAGTCAGGGAATTTCATTCTCCTATTTGAGTGGCAACCCTGCATATTTTTTGCATTTTTAAAATTTTCTGGTTTCCAATAAGTACAAATCCTGAAATATGTTTTAATTTTTTCTTTTCTTTAAATGAAAGCATTGTAAATTATAACATATTTTTAATGTAAATTATAGCGTTATTTAATTATAACATTAAATTTCTATAGTTTTTAGAACAAATGACTTGCACTAATGAATTGTGGGAAAGCATACAAAAGCTGCCTACTTGAGAGGAAAGATACTTTCAGGGGTGGAGAGGCTTTCTAAGCAAAACTGCCTCTTTTTAATTTATGTTATACATGCAGAAAACCCTATGCTTCCCCATTTAACCACTGGGACAAACTACCAGTAATTTATGGTTTTAGCCATTGAGTCACAGGTTGATGTTATAATTAATTAATAACATTGTATGTAATGCAAATTAATGTTATATTTAAAAAATATTTTATATCTCACAGTTTTATGTGCAATTTTAGGTAATGCCTTTTTTGGAACCTCATATAATTCTCTCAGCTCATGATCATAAGGTAAATAAGATTTATGTAACTATTAAAAGTCTAATTGGTTAAAATGTTTTGTAGTGTAAGTGTATGTATCAGGTACCCAAAAGTTTGTTAGCATTTGAAAATTCAATAATTCACTGAATAATGTAGGTAAAGAGGTTAAAAACTGACATATGTGCTTTGAAATGTCATAGGGTTTTATTAAACAAAAAAAGTACTTAAAGCAGCCAACAGATGGCGCTTCATACGATAACAAATGCAATAATTAACATAAATTTCGTGTTTGTGTGTGGAGGCCCCATGGTGAACACCTCAATCCTGCCTTCGCTTTACAGTGACACACCATTCCCACAGTTCGTGTGATGGTATGGGGTGCTATTGCTTACAATACACAGTCACCCCTAGTATTGATGCATGGCACAATGAGAGGCCAGCGGCACATCCATGACATCTTTCAGCCACACGTGTTGCCACTCATGGCAGGGCTCCCAGGAGCCTGTTTTCAACAAGACAATGCTCGGCCACTCACAGCACGGATCTCACAAGACTGCTTCCGCCACATTAACACCCTTACCTGGCTGAACTAGAGGCAGCGAAATTGGCTGAACTAGAGGCACGTTTACAGTAACTGTGGAACGAGATGTCTCGGGACATCATACGGAATTTGTATGCCTGTTTCATTCAGATAACTCTTTCTTGGTGCACAAATTTTTATGGCAATGAGTGTATATATAAATTTCACAACGCAGTGTTCTAAGGCAAGTCTCTTTCTTTTAAATGGCAAAGATCTTTTGACAAAATATGATTAAACATTCCAACACAAACCATTTGTGCAGATGATATTTGAAGAGGCAGGAAGGTTCATTAAACCCCAATGTATAGATAGATATAGATATATTTAACGAACCTTTTCTTCCCCCCTAAACTAACCTATTTTTACTTTTCATGTGTACATGTCATTTCTAAATTTGTTGTAGATAGTCACACATGGTTTTCAAATCGTTTGTGAATTTGTTAGGTTGGCAACTAAGTTCCCACTTTTTTTTACATTGTAACATTCCACATGTCATTAAATGTTTTTGGCACAATGTTTTAAGTCATTTGAAAGAGAATATTTTGTTCTACTGGAATCTATTTTTTTTTAAGATAAATTTCTGTTACTTTACAGATCATTAAAATGAAATGTCAAGTTGAAAAAATGAGCATTTTCGACACCTCCTTCTTTTTGCTTTTAAGCAAGGTTCTAAGGCAGCAGAAGCTTCTCGCAATATTTGTGCTGTGTATGGAGTTGGTGCTATAGCTGAAAGAATCGCTTGTGATTGGTACGCCAAGTTCAAAAAAGGAAATTTTTACTTCAAAGATGCACTATGTTCTGGCCGTCCAGTCGAGTTCAATGAAGAGCGACTAAACTGAAATTGATTAAATTGAGAGCTTGCTTGGATGACTTTTTCAAGTCTACACCAGGTGATTTCTATGAATGAGGTAGTGAAAACCTTGTTGAACATTGGAAAAAAGTCAAAGAAGAATACATTATGGATTAATTCATGAAAAATAAACTTTTAAATTTGTTTTTTAAAATGGCGGGAACTTAGTTGCCAACCTAATATTATAGATAGTTAATTGGATGATTATGTATTTGTTTGGGGAAATGCAGCTTTTCATTATGTAATAAAAATAGTCATTTTTTATATTGTAATATATAATAGTTTCATATTAAAGTAGAAATGTATTTTGTTATGCATAAATCTTTTTATATGTTTCTTGAAGATTACAGTTCCCCATTTATTACTAAGACTTTAAAACTTATATTATGACAGGTAGTCAAAAGGTTCCTAAAATTTTCTTGTTATTCTTTATTACCACAATACAGGTGCACATTTACTTAATCACCTTCAACGTAGGCTCCATCAGAACATACGCACTTTTCCACTGCTCCTGCCATTGCTGGAAACAACGAAGAAAGTCCTGTTGTGGTATCTTCTGAAGTTCAGCTATCACATTGGTTTTTATGTCTTCTGTAGTGTCAAAACATTTACCTTTGAGACTCATTTTGATCTTGGGAAAGAACCAGAAATCTGATGGTGGTAAATCCACTGGATAAGGAAGCTACTGGAGGAGTGGAATATTCTTTTCTGCGAGCCATGTCTGCACACCAGTTGATGTGTGGGAGTGAGCATTATCATGATGCAGTAACTATCCTCCTTGCCATTTGGCCTCGTGTTTTCTTCAGATTGCTTCCCTCAATCTTTTTAAAACTTGAACATAAAAAGAGCCATTAACAGTTTGACTAGCTGGAACAAATTCATGGTGCACCACACCTCCGTTGTCGAGAAATGCAATGAGCATCACTTTTGTTTTGAATTTGACATGATATGATGTCTTTGGCTGAGGAGAGGACATTGTGTCCCTTTCTGATGGCTGCACCTTTGTCTTTGAGTCATGAGCATACACCCAGGTCTTGTCACCAGTAACAATTGTCTCAAGAAATGTCAGGTGCCCTGTGCTTTTTTTCTAAACATTCGGCTGCAGTCAACTACCAAGTTTCCATTTGATCCAGATTCAGCAGCCACAAGACAATCTTTGCGCTGACACATTTGTTTCATCTTCAGATCATCTGATGGAATTGCGTGAATGGATTCTTGAGAGATTCCCACCTCCTATGCCAACTTGTCAGTGGTCATTCTTCGATCTGGTCTGATTAACTGTCACACTTGCTCAACCATTCCTCCCTTTCTGGAGGTTGAAGGTCTTCCACTGTGGCTCTCATCTTCCAACGATTTCTGTCCACCCCGAAATCTTGAAAACCACTCGTAAACAGCTGTTCTCTTTAAAGAGTCATACCCATAAACTGTTAAGGCTAACAAAGTCTCTGAAACAGATTTCCCCAATCTGCACATGAACTTGATGTTCACCCTTTGCTTGAACTCCAACATCACACCAACTGATGACCATACCCTCTTACCTTCAGCTACTTTGCCTGTTATGAATTCCACTAGTAATAAATATAGTTGTAATAAAAAGTAAATTAATTATTTGAGTTTATAAAGAGTTGCATCGAAATTTCAGGAAATTTTTGACTGCTCCCCTGTGTCAATAAATAATATGATGAATATTTTTTAAATCCCAGAAAAGCTTATATTTTTATTTCTTAAGACTGGAAAAATAATATGTAGTTATCTCTTTTACAGTCACAGCACATTATTTCAGAAAGAAAGACCAGTATTCCAAAGCAAATGGCTCCTATTACTGATTTCAGTTCCTTGGTTTTCAATATTACAGAAACTACTGTTCATGAAATTGTAGTTCCAACTTGTTCATATAGAATGGGTACAAGCGAGATGGGATATGGTGCTTTAGAGATAAGTATGTTTTCTCTAATTTACTATTTTAAATTTGTGATAATAAGTGCATATGATATGTAGAATTATGGCTGTAAACAGTGTTGAGTTTCTTTCTGGAAGAAATTGGAAGAAACAAACAATGATTCACTCTTTGGGCTGGTAATGGGATAAAGTTATGTAGAGCAGGTTAACTTACTTAGAAATAAATAATAATTTTATTATTTCTCCTATAAAATGCAAAATAATAAAAGAATTTCCCCAAAAATTTGTGTGAAAAGTGTGATAGAATTTTTATTCATTTGTTGATGTAATATTTAGTTGAATTTTGTTCATCCAACTGAGTTTATATGGTTCTTAAGAGTCCTTAGGTTTTTTGAAAACAATTTTTGGTTCTTAAAAGTCCTTAAGTTTGGCTGAAATCGGCTTAAGTTCCTTAATTTTAATCATCTGAAATTTCTGCCATTTTGAGTATGAATAAGCTTTTTGGAGTAATAATTTTTGGTAATTTACTGACGAATATGTATTTTCTGGGTTGTTAGTCCAAAGGGGATCCCTGAAGACTGGATTGTTTTCGTTTTGCGATTTTGTGTCAGAAAACATTAAAAGTCTGAATCACTTTTCAAACTGTTGCCACCAAATCTTGCAGTCGAGCATTATATTTAAAGAAATTAAATAACAAAGAATCTGCATAAATGTATGTATATTTCTACAGATATGATAAAACGACGGTACCTAGAGCCACCCAATTTTGAATAGCATACGTTTCCTCTTGAATATACGAATCTGGAAGCCTAAATTTGGAATTTGTTTTATTATCTATTTCATATTTTGTAAAACATAACGAATTTTTGATGAACAAACTCAAACGATTTAAAAGTGAGCAATGGCAACACTCTATGGCGGGGGACCTTTTTATCTGCAGCTTGCGGGATTGTGTATTGGAAATTCTAAAGATATGCTCATTTTAAAATTATTTTACAATATTGCTGTTGAACTGAATTTTATGGTTTAAGTGCGAAGAACATGATATTTAATAAATAAAGGTAACACAAAGCATTAAAAAAAGATGCCTCTTTGGACATAATTTAAAATTTGAAACCTTTCAGTTTTTTTTTTAT
>KK113062.1:1075176-1090797 GCA_000611955.2 Stegodyphus mimosarum | reverse complement strand
AATATAAATGGGGGGGGAGATATTCAAACTTCTGGATAAGAAGGGAAACATAAGCATTTTGAAATTATTTTCCTTTTGGGGGATGTGAATTTTTTTATTAAACAGCTCTAAATTTGGTGACTTACAACAGTTTGGTGATTTTAAGGTCAATTTCTAATCAAAATTTTCAATTTGGAGATTTGTGAATTTTTTCGATGATTTATTAAACATTATAAAATTCATAAGTTTCATTAAAATAATGGTAATATATTAAAATTATATTTAAGAAATAACATTAAAATAAAATATTTTTATTTTTCCCTTTCACAATATAAAGTGATATTTCTTTGCCTTTTAGTGACTTATTAGAATATTTTGAATCTGAAAAATAATCATGGTAATAAATGCTATGAAGCCCAATTTACAAATGAGTTCTTAGCAAAAGCAAAATAGCTGTATAATTATTTTAAATTCTTGTCTTTTATATTTTTCCTAGGTAAGAATTTTCCCTGTTTAATTGTCTCAGAATCTGTATAAGTTTGATATGTAACATTCATTTCACATTTTTTTCTCTGTAATTTTTTTAAAAAGTACTTCTGAGTTTTTGCTGTATCTGAATTCGTAGGAATAGTTTTTCTTTCAGATTTTACACATTACACCTTGAAAAGTTTAGAAAGATTTGAAGACAATATTAATAGACTTCAACTCCAGAGATTCTAGAAAAATGTGACAAAATGGAATATATCTTCATGTAAGAAATAATGGATGTATTTTACGTGAAGTTTGTGGTGAATTTCTTATTTTTTGGAGAATTTTTGGAAGGACAATGAAAACATAATTATTTGAATTTTCTACTTTGAGATACTCTTACTCAGATTCTAGAAGTTTTCCTCTTAATATATTTATTATCCCCTTATTTTCTGTTTCTTTCTCTAGACACAAGGATGGAAAATATCAAAAATGCTTCTAATCGTGTCTCACAGACAGGCATCTATAGAAAGGAATGTTTCTTTTAATGAAGAAAGTGAAAACTGACAACTTAAAAGATTCACCGTGTATGTCTGAAAGCGTCATACACAGGGCTAATGCTAGGCATTTTTCCACTTGATGCAATCTCTGTGGTCCTAAATTCTGCTGCCCAGTGTCTGTCCTAATTTCTATAAGTTTTGCCATCCCTAGATTTTGTTGCTTGGTGTTTCACTAACTTCTAAAAATTCTGCCTCTACTACTGATTCTGACCGTATATCATTTCATATGTGTATTCTCAATGTTCCTATTACTAAAGAAATAAAATTAGCAGTTTCTTCTGTGCATTCTGAATAGATAATTTTTTTTTAAATAACAAAATCTTTAATTAAATCCAAAAATTGCAAAATGGAAAAGAAACTTATTGAAGAAGAACTGAATACATAAAGGGAAAGAAAATTATTCTTCAAATATATCTTGCTGAGGCATTTACAAGTTAGGAGATGAAGCAGAAACTTGTGTGAACATTTGTTTGCTTTGATGTCTGAGAAAATTTCAAATTAAAAAGATGCAAATACTGTGTGTCCGTAAAGTCATAGTGCACTTTTGACCCGTCACGCAAAAGCAACAAAGAAAGATAGAAATGTGACGTCTTCACCAAATAAAAGGAAAACTTCCCAAGTTTTAGTATGATGTGCAAGGATGTGTGCACACTGATAACATAACACCTTGAACTGCTTAGCAGCGGATCAGATATTAGACTTTTACTTGTGAGGTTATGTGAATAACATGTGTACAGCGAACATACATAGGTAAATACTTAAATTAAATGGAAAATATTTAAATAAAATTGGTTGTTAATGCTGTAATTTATAAAGACTAGAGAAGTCATAGTGGATCCATTTTCTTCTATAGTGTGCATTCATTGATGTTAAAACTTATTGGGAACGTTGCTTTTATGAGCAGTAAGTAGTTTAATTGTTGTATGAAAAGAATTGTCAAAACTGTGTAAAAAATTTTCAAATTTTGATTTGCAGGTGCATTTGGTGAAGTTTCATATGCTGTACTTTGGTTACCGTCAAGATTTCGACAACTGCTAATTTACCTTATTGTCATAATATTAATTTTTCTTTTGTGTTTCATTTCTGTTTTGAAACCATGTTTAAGATTAAGACATTATGGATTTTAGTGAAGCAAAATTTATGAAGGAGTTTTATATGTAAAGAAGAAACCTTTTTTTATTTTACAATTGGTGATCAAATTTAATCAGATTTGTGATATATGTTAGAATGAACTGTTCTTTCTTTCATATTTTGTAAATATATTGCGACAAAAGTGAAAAGAAGCTTGAAATGTTCCAGCTATTAAAATGACCTTGTTGTGAATGTATTGTAGATTTTTTGTCACTTTGCGAAGAAAATTAGGAATAGGAAGCAGTTGCTGTCCAAAAAAAGAAATGAAATGCCTGATGCTCATTTCAAAGAAGTGGCATTACCAGACACTACAGTCCATCCATTAAAACAGAAACTATTGCCATATATTTAGTATAAAGTTTTTTTATTTGTCTTAAAATTATAAGTGTATGAGCAGAGTGTACTTAATGCAGTGATCTTAAACTCAGATTGGATGTGGGCCAAATGCATGACCTGAGAATAGCTCTTGGACTGCAGTTTAAACGAAAAGATAAAAAATAAAAAAAAAAAAAAAAAAAAAAAAAAAAAAAATTTTTTTCTTTCTTAAGAAACACAATTTGTTAATTAATTGTAAAAAACTTTTATTATATGTCAAAACATACATATAAAAATGACACAAAAATATTTAAATTTTAAAGTTGGATTTTCTGTAACTTATGTTGTATTGAAATCTAAAAGTTGGTATCTGCAAAAAATTTCTGTTAGTCACAATTTGTAATTCAAATGGGTTGATAGCTAAGTATTAAAATTTTCAGATTGACATTTATTCAAATAAATGAAGTATATTGAAGTAATTATTAAATAAGTTATTTAAAGTAAAAAGAAATATAGGAAACTTCCCAAGAGGGACAAAACTTGAGAATGAATAATGGCAACCTATTCTCTTTCTTTTATTTATTAGATTTTTTTTGTGGTACATACAAAAAAATTACTGCTTGTACGTAAATAAAACTTCTTTGTTCCTTATTACAGCTGTCAACTACAACATCTCATGATGTTTCATTTTTATAAAGTATGTAATCTTGGAGGTTTTCTTTTGCAAAATTATTAGAAAGTATCTTCATTACAAATTGTGGATACTAATCAACAGTATGGTTCTTTTTGTAAACTTATTAATTTTCAACTATGGACAAAAAACTGTTAATATGCAAACGTACTCGTACACAAATCAATTATCCTTATTGCAAAAATTCGGAACTGGGAATATTTACCTTTTGACAAGCACTAATGAAAGTTAATCAAATCTGTATCTTCAAAATTTTTAATAAGATTTATATCACAGTGTAAACTAATTAGCTTCATTTCTAGATTTTCTGGAGAACAATACTCATATTCATTTCATTCATATTTACTCACTTATGTTTTTAATAATGAAAGTAAAGTAAAATTGAATTTCAAAGCATTAAACTGTTTCTTCAAATTCTTGTCATAATAATGCTAATTATTTTATGCAAAATGTATTTGCAGGCGGGGGGTCGCGTACGGCCCATGAGCCACCAGTTTGAGACCACTAACTTACTGGTTTGATACTTTGCACTAAAAACATAGTTGTTTCACTATCAACGTAATTATTGTTTCACTTATACATCATGGTTATTAATGAGACATTTGCTGTCTCTGTGTAGCAATATCCATGTTATAACATGATAATTTGTGAAATAAGGATGTTGACTTAGGTATTCAGTTTTCATAAAAAACTCTTTCTTAACATTTATATCACTATTGTAATTTTAAAAAAAATATATATTGTCTAATTTAAGAGTTATTAACTTTTTTACCTGTATACTATTTTCTGCATAAAAAAATTAAGAAGTAAAATTCTAATTATGAAATTAAAATTTATAGTGATAAAAATATTACAATTATCAGTGTCAGTGGCTTCCAAACTGTTTACCATGGTGCCTTAGTGTATCATAGGTGATTTACATAGGTAGTGCAAAATATTCGAATATTTTCACAGAAATGGTGTTTAGTCCTCTTGTTTGTAGAAATGGATCATCAATGTGTATGCGTTAGCTCAGAACGAATGGCTAACTAAACCATTGTTTTTGGAAAACACTTATTGTCTTACCTGTTGGTTTTATATTATTCTCAAGGAAGTAATGTGGACAATTCAAGGCCCTTTCATAGCCAAAATTTTGTCTGAATGTACCTCTGTAGAAGAAAATTTTATTTAGCTGTGTTGCAGTAGTACACCGAAGACAAAATTTAAGTACAGGGAATGGAAATGTTTGGGAACCACTGATTTATATGCTTCTTCCATTTATTTTAATTTTATTTAAATAATGAGGACTTGATTTTTTTAGTAGTAATAAAGTTTATTATTTTAATTTGGACAAAAAAAAAGAAATGAAATATTTGTGCATAATTTTTTTTAATTAATATTTCAGTAATGTTCAGTTAATAAGAATCTGTAATATTTACAGTCCCTTTTTAGTTTGCATGTTGGATATATTAATGGCTAAACAATTTTATGTGGGAAGAAAGCATTTTTAAATTTGCAAATTATATCTAAGGTGATAAAAAAATGTCTAGCCAAAATGTAAAGACAGGTAAAGAGAACCGAAGTAAGTAAATTTCTAATGGAATGTGTGTCTCGAAATGGCATATTGAAGTGATATAGGGTACTGTTGAAGAGTAGGTAAAAGAATTTTGTCATTTAAATTGTAGTCTCCCCAGAAAATTTCAAGCAATATGCATTGCTTACTGATATGCATTTTATCTATGAGGCTGTAGATGGTAATAGAGCACCTGCTCAAAGGATATCCTCAGGAATTGTTCTCTTTACCTCCTTTGAGTAGCTATTTCATTTTAGCCACAGCTCTGTAGATAAAATGTGTGCTGGCAAGCTCTGCGCTCATGTAACGATGCATACTGCTTGATAGCCTGATGGGGAATGGCAATTTGCATGAGCAGAACTCTTTTGCATTCCACTCAACAATGCCCTGTACCATCTCAATGCACTCTTTCAGCAAATGCATTTCATTACAAAAGCTGCTTATTTTGGTCCCCTTTACTTGATGTTACATTTCTACGAAATATTTTTGAATCACCATACATATAGATATAAATATTCTCATTATGGAAAAAACCCAGTTCGTGTATTTCATATTGCATGGCTATCTATTTGTGACATATATTCAAAACAAATGTAATTTGTAACATTGAATAATACCCAATGAAAAGAACTATATTTAATGCTAAATATATTATCTTTGATTATTTATTTCCAAATGACTAAATGTAAATATATTCTAATTAAGTAATTTTTGTAATACTTGTAATGAAAAGAATTGTAATTAAAAATATTACCACTGAAGCTTAATTCTCAAATGATTAAGTTTAAATCTATGGTTTTTGTAATAATCTTAATATTTCAAATCAGTTTTGAGGTGACTATGAAGGATAATTTCAGTCATTGCATTTGTGAGTAAAAACATTTTAAGAATGTTATATTTTTATCAAAAATTGTTGAATTTTGTCAGTAAAGATTTCTTTTAAGCAAAAAGAAATAAAATCTGTTAAAGTTTATTTTGTTGAACAATAAGAATTCTGTGTTAATAATAATTTTACATATATATAATTTTTGTTAATTTGTCATAACCAGAAATAATCTTGGTTATGATCTTGGTTCATTTTTGGACCTTTTAGTTGCAGATGAAATAATATTTGTTAAAACTATGTTATTATATTATTGAAAGTGCATATTACATTAAAATACAATTATCTTCTTTTTTCCCTTCTTTAGTTCTCAACAAAATTCAATTATATATCCATCACTGTATAACTATTCTCTTTTGCAGATGTTTAGCAATATAGTGTACAAAGAAATATTATAGTGCCTTAATATTTTAGTAAGTCTTGGTACTTAGTGCATATATTTAAAATATTTAATGTGAAATGAAATGAACGTTGCATTATGAAACATTTTAATTCTTCCAGCCTTATTAATGTGCAACTTCAAATATTTTCAGAATATTTATTTTGTAAATAAAGAGGGTAAATTCAATACAAGAATTGTTCAAATTCTCTTTTGAATTTATATTAATAATTTGATAAATATGAAAGCTATGATATGAGTAAGATACGAAAAAAGTAGTAATTCTCATAAAATATTATAAGTGCTTGTAAAAAATATCTTAATGTTTTTAACTGTTTTTTTCATGCAGTTCATGATATATATTTAATAAATGAAATGAATAGGTGCTAAGTAAATATAATGATTCCCTCCTCCCCGCACCCCCCCCCCAAAAAAAAGTGTAATTTCTTCATTCTCTAAAAATGTCTTTGTACCAAAATCTTAATATAATATACGATGTAGCAAATAATATTAATATAATTGAAAAATCACTGTAAGCTTTATTTTGGTGTGAAAAAAATTTTGCATATTTTTAATATTTTCTCTTGAATTCCCTTTGTGTCCAAATGTATCATTCAGTATTAAATAACTATTGTTCCTTTGCTTTTTTTACTCAGCTATTTCACAAAAAGTATAGCAATATCAATAAAGAAAAGGTCACTTCATTTCCACTATTTTATGTTTGCCATAGGCTGCAATTTGAAGCTTGAACCATATGAGACTAGACATAAATCTCTCTTAAAAATTATTTTTAGCAAATGAAGATGAAAAATGAAATGAAACATGAAATAAAGATTTTATTTCTTTCAGTTTAAAACTTCGGCATTTGAAATGATAGTTTTGTAATTTTCCACAACTTGTTTCTTTGCAGATTGTTTAGCCGGATTCTACATTTGTTTTTCTAACAAGATAAAAATTATATTTTAATTGTTCATATTTTTATAGAATTAAATACCAATGTATCTAATGGTATACAAGGAAATTTTATGATGACTTTTCCTCAACGTCATTTGTCTCTGAACGTGATTATTTGTAAAGTATGAACAAATATTAGTATTGAACATTATTTCTCTAAAATGAGCAGCTTTACAGAAGTAATTCTGTGGATATCCTTTCTCCATTTGCTCCTCATCTGGAATTGCAGATTGTCATCTTAGAAAGGATGTAATTTTCATGCATTGCCACACTTTTAAATTAAATTTTAATTTCTTTTTTTTGGGGGGGAGATGATGACTGTAGAAACCTTTGAATGTTTTGCCAAACTCCAGTTCCATTTGATCTGCTTTAAAAATCATATTTTGTATAGTTATATGCTTAATTTATTATTACTGCAGCTTCTCTGAAAGGTACCTGAAGTCCTGCTTTTTTTTAGCAGTATCATATAATTTTCTTTAATGCATTCTCTACTGACCAGCTTATATATGAACCATAAGGTTTTCTCAAACAGAGCAACAACTCATATGTGGGACAATGAAAAAAGCATAATCCTTATATAATCTTATGATGAAATGCATAGCAACTGCACTTTTATTAAATAGTGGTCTATAAGAAACTATGACTCATGTTTGTGACTTGAGATCTTAGGTTCTGAATTGTTCTTTAAAGAATATTGAAGTTGTTAAAATAATATTAAAATCGCATTTTTGATTTTATTAACCCTGAATTCTCGTACTTAGCATTTGGTATTACTACATAAAAATATACTGTAGGTTTGTCTAACATGGTGCTCTTTTATATGTCGGCAGTGAACATGTTAGTTTTCATTAGATTGATGCAATTTTCCTTGAATGCAAGTTTAATTTTATAATTTCATCTGAAGTGTCAATTTGAACAGCAGAGAGGATAAGAAAATAATGTCATGCATTTTTTTAATTAATGGGTTGTTATGCTTTTGTAGTCATTTGCAAATTTCAAAGTTCTGAGCATATAAATAGGAAACTCACAGCAGTTAAAACTTATTGATTCTTATCTATAGTTTTATTTCCTAATATGATCATTTAACATTCACTTTTACTTTCAAGCTAAATATATTTCAAAATTCAGATTGTATGCACTAATATTAATGTTAAAAAAATGGTTTATATATTATGTCTTGATTGCTAGTATAATTTAATGTTATGAGTAAATATTTTGTATCATTTATTCATGGAGTATTTTCTGTGATATCCTTTATTAAGTATGATAGGATTATGTTTTTTTTAAATGGATTCTGTATGTGTTTATGTATGTATGTGTATGTCTAAATTTATTTTCCTTAGAGATGATATATGAAAAACCTTTTCTAGTAATAATAATAGTATATATATATATATATATATCTTTGCAAAAGCTGTAATGGATTGGAGAGGTTTATTGCATTGTAATATCTTGTTGAGTCTTTTCTGCGTAGATAGAAGGATGACTGCTGTAGATAACTGTATACCATAATTTTATTACCAAATAAAGATGCATAATCTGATTCATAGTACAAAAAGCACCCCACATTTTTTATAGCTTAGCACATCTTCTTACAATGGATGTTGCAGAGAAGCGAGCCACATGCAGAAATTTCAGTTCTTAATTGAAATCTCTAATTTGATTGGTTGAAGAGCATTTGCACTGCAATGTTACATGAGATGGTATAATGTTGATTAATTTTGAAGTGATGCAGATAGACATAGTATAAATAGTCATTATTTTTAGGGAGAAAGAGTAAGTACCCAAATTAAAATGAAGGGATTATTTCAAAATTATAGTTAGTAGTTTGCTTCCATAATTTTTATCTTACATATATGTTAAATAACATACATGGTTAAAAATATTTCTCATGGAAGGTAGCAGAAGCCAAGTACTTTCACCAGAATATACTGCAAATTTTCTTGCATTCTCTATCTAGAGATATCTATATTATTTCAGTTTTAGAATATTGAAAAGAATTTGTATGGCAGGTAAGATTAGTGAAACTTTTTTGTTTATCCACTATAATGTAAAAAATTGCTTCATTACAGCTTGAGCTTATATATAATGGAATGAATTATTATTATGGAAGTTTATTTTTTTCTTATTCAACTAACACACACAGTTGTTATTCCTTATAGGGCTTCCATGTTGTATGTAATATACATAGAATTTTTTAACTTCTTAACTGTGGGAATTGAATTCCTATATAGCTACCAATCAATTTAAAAAATCTGAGATGTATACTTCAAAAAATATACTACCATGAAATGTAGTTTAAGTACGGAAGCGCATTTTGGCTTTTGAAATGAAAATATTTGGAAGTTTATAGTTTCCTTTGTTTTAAGTAAAATTTTACTTAACAATGTTTTGCCTTTATATAAATGTTGATTATCAGTGTGAATCACTGAATGTTTTAAAATTTTAACAATTTAAATACTCAAAGAGAATTTAAGTGATCAGCGAGGGCTGCATATGGCAAATATGGAGAATGAATATTTTTATAAAGAGGGAATTTGCTTTTCTTTTAAATTAAATACTAATTTTATGACAGATTTTTCCACCAGTTACCTAGTGGTCACAATTAATATCTACTCAGTAAAACCATTTTTAAAAATAATGTGAATTCTTATTTTTATTGGGAAATTTTTCGTAAGAGAGAAAGAAACTCTTCTGACTTGAATTTTATAATATGTAATGTTACTAAGTGTGAAATAGAAGTTATTGTATTCATAGGCAATTATAGGCGTTTGTTTTTTAATTCACATTTATATTTTATTTTCATGTTTAAAAATAATGCTTGTATCATTAATTTCAATTTGTAATAACTAAAATATCATTCTCTGAAGTATGAAATTTTTCAATTATCTGATGTGATTGGTTGCTTTGGAAGACATTTTAAAAATTGTCTCATGCTGTTCTCAAATATGTGTTGTTGATAGTTTTATTATTAGTATTATTTTTCATAAATCTAACAGGTTTTAATGTCTAGAAAAATGGCTGCTAGATTTTAGTAAGATATAAATACCTCATTTTAGAGCTTTGTGATATGTTTATAGATTGCAGTTTTATTCCTTATTTTATAGAATGTGATATAATTTTCTAATCTAGGAAAATAACGTTTACACTATAGTGATATTTTAATTATATGTATTTAGAGTATATCTGCATAGATATTGTGAAACTTCTTATTTTGTAATATTTCTATATAAGATAATATTATAGATTTATTATGCATATGAATGATTTACAGAGAAAGATATTTACTTTTATTTTTTTGAATGACAGAGTTTTTATTTAGATTTGTTACTTTTAAACTCATATTTCATGTAATTTTTATGTCACTGTAAATTTCTTTGTTCAAACATATTTAAATTTTATACTATGATTTTGGCTTTATATACAGCTACATAAACCCAAGTTCTTCCTTTCAATCTGTACTTACTAAATGTGCTCTACACTTTTTATTGATTTTTAACTGTTTTGTATTTGTAATAGTGATTTGAATATTTTTTACGGCTGTATCTGTAATTTTAATCTGTAATATTTTTGTGACAAAATAAACAAACTATAAATAAAATAAATCGTGAAAAACAGCTGAAGAATTAATTGTACTTTTAAAATATATTATTTTCTTTTCGCATTCAGATACAAATTTCCAAATTTCAAAGTAAAATGCAAAAATAATATGATTTTAAAATATTAATCATAAAATGGGTTATTATTTTTTCAAGTTCTTTAATAAAATTTTTAGTGCAAAGTTTATATGAAAAATTACAGAGATGTAAGAAGCAATTTTCAGCTCATATCTGGTCGTAAATAGCAATCTTTAAGACAGTCGACATTGCATGTCAAAACCAATTTAGTCTGTTCTATATTTTAATATATCAAATTGTACATTGACCTTAAAATCAGCGAATTCTTTTTGAATGAGCTGGTAGTATATATATACTCATTTACTTTCACACACACACCTATATATATATATATATACACCACATTGCACACTTAAAATATTTCATGCAATCGTAAATCCGGTACT
Source organism: Stegodyphus mimosarum (assembly GCA_000611955.2). Classification (NCBI taxonomy): domain Eukaryota; kingdom Metazoa; phylum Arthropoda; class Arachnida; order Araneae; family Eresidae; genus Stegodyphus; species Stegodyphus mimosarum. Next base: position 1,079,822 of record KK113062.1, on the reverse strand, counting down.
TTAACTTCTGGCTGTAGACATGGCTGGGTGGAAAGGGCAGGAACGAGACGTTGACAAAATGAATTGAAGAATCACCATCTTTAACACATGTCAAATCATCTTTTTGGCAGGCACATTATTTTTCAATCATCGTTGAATACAATAAATTTTTACATAGACTGGATTTAAAAGAGCGACGTAAGCAGAAAAGCATAAGCAGCAGGGAGATGTTGACATGACGGAAAGCTAGAAAAAAAGGAACGTTGCTTAAGTACTAATTGCTTGTGCGTATTTAGCCCAGTTGGGCTTTAATAAGCTATACTGAACTAATCCCTAGGGCATTCAGAATGGTAACTGACTTAAAATATACAAGGTATGGTATAAAGAATAAAATGAGAAAGAATTATATTTCTAACAAAAAATGCTGAAATAGACAAACGCAAGAAAATGAGTAATTTACGCAGGTACAGATGTGTGGACTAGGTAACAAAATTGTGGTTCCTAATTATGTGAGCCGTGAAAGGCCTTATCGAAAGATTTGCTGTTAAGCCTTTGCAAATATTTCTCGGTGAAATGTATTAGTAAATCACCATGAAGAAGTTTATTTCTAATATAGAAATGCGCCCCTGTAACGGTGCGCAAAATTTTGTTTTGTATCACCTTTAGTTTGCTAAGTTCAGAATTAGCAGCCGCCCAGACTGGAGACTTAAAGCACATAATAGTGTGTAGTACAGACATATAGATCTCTCTTTTTCTTAGATCTAACTGGGAACTGCGTCTGAGCAGTACTTGTAGTTACTGTGCTACACTTCTTGTTTTATTTGCAATATAATTAGCATGAGTACTCCATGCGAGTCTTTGATTTAAGTAAACTCCTAAATATTTGGCCTTAGTAACCATTGGAACACGGGCCGGATAGGTAAAGTGGCTGAACTGTGACCATGATTTTCTGTCTTCTAATTAATAGCAACTGCGATTTAGACTCATTAATAGAAATCTTCCAAATGGAGCTCCAATCCTCAATGTCTAAAATAATATCCTGCAGAATAGTGATTGCTATATTTTGTTGTATAGATCTGACTGTTACCACGGTATCGTCAGCATAACAAGTCAGTAAAGTATTCCTATCGAACTTTTCTCGCAGAAAATCCACCACGTAAAAGAGATAGATGACTGGGTCTAGACAGGCCCCCTGCAGAGATTGCCTTGTATTCAGAATGACTTTGCTTCCAGCTTACTGTGAGGTAACGATTTGTAATATAAGAATAGGTAATCATGATTAACTCTCTAGTCAGATTCACCTTGATTAATTTATATGTTAATCCCTCATGCCAGACGCAGTCAAAGGCTTTGGCCACGTCCAGCATGAGCAGTGCAGTACAGCTGTTATGAAGGAACGTAGCTCATCGCAAAGTCGCATTTATACTACGTAGTTGCAGAAAGTATTCTAAGCTATGATTGGTCAATATTAGTTTTAGTTACCTTTTTCAAGGTAACTAAAACTAAAAGAAGCTTCACTAAAATTCTAACTATAGTATCTGCAAAAACAAAGAAAGAGCAGTTATTAACAAATTTTTTGCTTTTCGAAAAAAACGAAAAAGTTCTCCCTTCATTACAAACAACAGATTTGCCAAACTTTATGCCTTACCAAAATTTCATTGAAATCCAGTAAAATTTAGATTTATAGCCAATAGTACCAGAAACTTCAAGATGAATTTTGATAATATTTTTACCACTGTACTTAAAACTATTTGCAATATAGTTTTTGGAAAAGTTAGAGAAGACAAAAATCTCTGCTGAACTATTAACGACAACTTGAAAATCATTGAAGAAGTTAAAAATCTTGAAATTTAGAATGCTAACTTCTATATTTAACTACGTGAAATTAATATTCTTCTTTGTGAAGCTTGGCTTTTCCTTCGGCGCCTGTGCTCCTACACATGCGCAATGCAACTTTCAAAGAAATAAGAGTGCGGACGCATTCTCTCCACTCGAGAAAAACGTCAGACCCGTAATAATCCTTATCTTGCACTATAAGTAGTTAAGAATTCTGAATAAATTAATATTCTTGCACAATACGAACTGTGCGAAATCGTCTACACGTCTCTGCCACTCCAAGAAATCTACGAAAGTCTTTTAGAAATAACAGACTTTTTTCCTGACATACTTAATATTCTGGAATTACAAAAATGGAAAGAATTTCTGCATTTTTCGCTATACAATAACTATATTAAGCATTCAAACTTACCTGCAGAAGCAAGTAATTCCGATAAGACGTTCATATTCCTCTCATATCTGTAACTTATTTCTATTTTCTAAAGAATTCAAATTCCTCAAGAGCCTTTCTGGTAACGTTTCCAGTAAATTTGAACACACTTATAAATATATTGATGGCATTAATTACTTTCAACAGTTCTAATCTCATCGAAAACGGAACCATTTACCCAAATTGTCTAAAACTAAATAAGACCAAGAATAACTAAACAGAAATCGTTCATCTTGATCTAAGTATTCATAATCTAACAGAAATTAAAACTTTTTGATAAAAGATTTTAATATCTCTACTAATAAACTTTGAATTGGAACTTCAACATAACTTAAAAAAGTTATTGGAAATATTATTATCAACCAAATTAACAGAATTAAAAAAGTTTTCACTGAAATAGAAACACTTAAAGAAGAAATTCTAATTCTCAACAAAATATTAAAAGATAATGAAATTCCTTTAAAATTCATTAAGAGTCTTTTAAAGAAAACTGGAGTAGTCTTCATCCTATAATACTTTCTAAAAGTATGAATTTTTTATCTGAAAGTTTCAAAAGAGAAGGATGTTTTAAAGGGTATATAGGATTTTTTGTCTTTATTTTTAGTCCAAAGGAACATTATCCTTGAAGGACTATTGTTTTCGTTTTGCGATTTTACGTCGAGTCACTCTGAATGTCCGTTTCACTTTTCAGATTCTTGCCACCAAATATTATCGCCCTGTATTATATTTGAAGAAATTAAATAATGAAAAGTCTATATAAATTTACGTATGTGTTCTCGCACTGTGATAAAACAACGGTACCTAGAGCCATCGAATTTTGAAGGACGTAATCCTACTGGGAATATGGGCATCCGGAAGCCCAAATCTGAACTTTGGAATTTGTTTTATTATCGATTTCATATTTTGTAAAACTTTAACGAATTTTTGATTAACAAACTCAAAGATTTCAAAGCGAGTTTTTCTCCTAATTTCTGTTCTGTTACCAATTAAGGGCTTTATATATATTAAAGTCGTCATGATAAACCCATGTCTCCCTACAGGAAATATGTCATCAGATGACAACCATAGCCCGATCTACCATAATAAGCTGTTTCTCCCTTTTTTGACGGCAAGGCTGTTCTCCGGAGAATATCCGAATTTAGAGTATCCGAGGTAACTGAGACCGTAAGCACAGCAGATAATCAAAGATTCGGTTCGGAATCATCCCCCCCCCTTTTTTTTTCCAGCAAGATTTTCTAAAATTATTTATTTGAATATTCTAAAAAATATATGTAGGGGGAAGCTGAAGATGTTTTCTTTTAGTAAATTACACCTCCACACCTTTTCCACGCCACAGCAACATTTAATAATATAAAGAAAACGCTATACAGATTGAATTAGATAACAGTGCTTTGGCGCCTTCTCGCGCTTGTTGGATACAATTCAAACACAGTTCTGACTCAGTTTTGTTATTTTTAAATAAACAGACGGCGCCTACTCGCGCTCGCTACCATTGTCACCCCACCTTCACGTGGTTCTCTCTGATATCCTCGTCTCCAACTCGCTCTCGCTGCAGGCGCACAGGTGATGCCCTCTGGTGGCTATAGAACCCAGGGATCCCACATATATATACAAATATTTCTACTAGCATTTTAACAAACCCTTGTAGATAAAATTTCTTTCCTGTAATTGAACAAATAATGCAGCAAGATTTTATTTCGCGACAAATTTATTCAAAGGGAGGAGGGAAACCTGGAATAACCAGACTGTATCATCATTTGTGTAAACTGTAAACATTTGCAAAACTTTTTACATGCATTTTTATGAGAGTGTTTTTTGAAAATCTATTACTCTTTTTTTTTATTTTGCGATAGGCTTTCAGCTCTATCAACTGCTGAAAGATCGCATCGGTTTCTGATCAACAAAAGAGCAATAGAAGAGAGATTACACATCATGTGTTTGCATATGTAAACCCTTTTGATCTATCTATTTCGGGAACAGCTTGCATATAGGATCCCATTGGCAATGTTGGAGCTTTTTAATTTATTAAGAGTTTGTGTTTAAGTTCAATACCATAAGATATCAAAATTTGGATAATCATTCTAAATTACATGAATAGGTGAAGTTTGTGACACACATGATAACTCAATATATATATGGTAAAAATAGTGTTCAATACAATCGTAAATAGTTCCAAAGTACTCCAACAGATTAATTAAATATTTGCGTTGGGTCTTAAAATCAGGTCCAGTGTTTTAAATTTAAAGTGAAAACATTACAAGAAGTTAAAATTAAATATAGCATTTATTTAAGATACTTTGAATTAAATACAAATAGTTACATTGGTGGCGGTGATGTGTAAACAGAATTTATCAAAATTATCATACCAGTTCAAACAGGGAATTTAACATTAGATTCTGAT
>KK113062.1:993015-1074554 GCA_000611955.2 Stegodyphus mimosarum | reverse complement strand
ATTGATTTTACAACAATTTAACTTCAATACTGATAGATACTTAAATGAAAATATAATAATTTCACAGATAATTTTCTTGGGTTTATTCAGACACCAAACACGACCACCATAGTAAGAAATAATAAAAACTTCAGTTAAATATAATAATCAAGTATGAAAATTTTATATATTCTCCACAACACCAAAACGACCACCATAGTCAGAAAATATGGATCCCAAAATTTAGCAGAAAAGGGGGCATAAAATAAAAACTTAAATTAACTTTAAACACCAACTTGTGTAACAAACTTTAAAAGGAAAAGATTGACCTTAAGGATCAACTTATCAAGAGATTAACATTAACAACCAAAGTTAAGAAAAATAAATTAACTAAACAGAATTTAAATAATTAACCACCAAAAGTAAGGAAGAAAAATTTAATTACACAAGCAACTTAAAATCAGCGTTAACCAAAACTGTCAAGAGAACAAATTAAATGACTACAATTACTTTTAAACAAACCAAAGAACTTAAGCTCAACTACAAAAATTAAAACAAATTAAACTTTAAGTCTGAAGCAAAATAAGTTAAACATTACCATTAAAACAACTTAAATCACAACTGAAATAAGTGATACATAACAGCAATTTTTTGGCTTGGCGACCAAAAGATGTCGCCAAGCCGTGGAAAAGCAATTAAAATTGAAAATGTGAGTTAGAATGAACGTCAAATGCAAAATACAAATTTAGAATACATTAAAAATGTTGTAAACCGTAAAACTGAAAATAGATAAGTTTATGGAGCCATATTCTAAGCAGTAAAGCCGTGGAAAAGCAGGTAAACTTGAAAATAAAAAATGGAATCCCTGTTTTAAGCACAGAAATTTAAAATGCAGATTTAGAATATATGTTTAACCAGTAAAATTGAAAAAACGTAAGTACATGGAGGCATGTTTTAATAATATATATACAGTAATATTGAAAATACAAGTTTTAAGCTGAAACTGAAGACAGAAGTTCAGAATGCATGTTTAAATTAAAAATAAAGAAATGTTCAAAATTAAAATTTTACAAAATCGTGGTAAGTTTACGTATAAATTTTGTACTCCTCCCAGTTTACGTCCCTTATAATTTCTAGAAAAATTTTGAATCCATCAATATTTTATTCTTGCAAGATTTAGTCAAAAAGCCAAAGATTAATAAATCTGTCTGCCGATTATGTGTTGGCAAGGAGCTTTTTACATGTCTCTAAGTGCTTTCTAATGTGTTCTGTTGTGTTCCCATTTCTGAACCAACAAAATGGAAAATGTGATTTACTTTTAAGTGTTCAAAACCGTTCCTAGTTAAACAGTCATAGCTTTTCTAACTACCAGAAAAAATTGTGGTCTCCGGCTTAAATGTCAAAAAAGCTGTTGTACTTCAACACCTATTAAGTAGCCAGGCGGTAAAACGCTGAATGCTAGTAATTTGACTCCGGTTCATATCCCGGCGAACGGACTGGCTATGAAAAAATTTTCACGGTTGCTCGATGTGTAATACAAAAATAAATTCAATTTCCCTTCCAAGTCATCTACGAAGGCATCCCTTTCTTAAGCCGAAGAGCCTTCGTGTGCATTACCATATCAAAATAAAAGAAAACCCAAACTTTTCAGAGTCACTAATTTTACATTTTTCTTTTCAGCATCACTGTAATTTTTCTTCCTTTTCGGATCTATGTTGAGAATGACTTTTTTTTCCGATATTCAAAAATTAAAAATTTGGTTTGCTGTTCCCTACGTTTATCCATTCCAAAATCTCATTCCTTTACATATATCTCTTTCTTTGTTCTTTTAATTACGTGCTTCGCCACTCGGCACTTCACGGAAAGGGAGGGATGCCCCCTTTGGAGAACTTTCTAAGGAAACTGGCTCTAATCCACGTTACTAAGTGGGGAAAAAGACGAAAACCTTCATGCAGTTAACTTGTTCGCCAGGACTTGAGCCCCTGACCGAACTAACAGTGTTTATCGGTTATAACCGGTCGGCCGCTGATGTGTACTTCTTGTATGATTTAAAACATGTTTACGAATTAGTTACCATTTTTAACACATGTAAAGCCCATTTTTTTACGTAATGTATTGTTAAATGACCCATCAGTGATAATGGATAAAATTCGCGAAAGTTACTGAGATACCTCACTGAGATAGTTGGTAAAAGCCAGGCTAGCGGAAGTTCTACTGAACTTTTTTTATCGTTTGCTTTTATTATTTTGATTAATTAAATTTTTGTTACTATACTGATTTGCTAAGTGCATTAAACCAGTGCACTTTTTTTTAGTTCAAATTTTTCAAGTATTTTTGAACTTCGTTAAAGAGTTATTTGCTTAATATGTATATATTCTTGATACAATTGTGAGAAGTGTTGTAATAACTAGCTTTTACTATGTTTACATAATTTAAAATTACGACCCTTTTCTTGACGTGAATTTACGGTATTCAGCATTAGTGAGAGATTTTTAAGTTTCCTAAGTGTGATTTCAAGTACACGCTTGGAAAAAAAAAATAATAATGCAAGGTTTCATTTCGTAAGATTGGAAAGGCGTAAACAGTTTGACATTCATCACATTCAGGAACATTATTTTCAACTTTATGTAAATGATACTTAGAATTGATTCTCTGCCATTATAGCCTCCATCGTACTTGAATGAATCATATTCATTAAAAACCCCGCTCTTAGATAGCGTTTGCTTTCTTAACTTTATCCCAAAAAAAGGCTGTGTCAGAAAAAGTCATTCCTCCCCTTCGGCACTGTAGTGTCGGCGTTTTTTCCATATTCATTAAATAAATTAAAAAATTCTGAGAGTCATAAAAGATAATTGCAATTTAGTTGTGCTCATAAGGTAAAAAAAGAGATGTACTATATCACAAAATGCTGTCAAATGTAAAAATAAGGTACTTCACCTGGAATAACTAATCAACCTTATGTTGTTTATCTTTCAGGCAATTAGTTTCCTTTTGGCGATATTCTGACACACTTAATTGCTTCTAATAAATTTCCGTGTCATTTCTAATTGCAGTGATAGTAGTAATTACACGCAACCCACGCAATAATTTAATTATGCACATTCTAATTTCATTTTATATAGTATTAAAACCTAAACATTTAGTGCATTAAGTTACAAGGTATTTCCTCCCTCCTTTCTGCACGCCTGTGGTAGGACACTCGCGCATATTCGAGAGGATCAGGTTCGAGTCTTTGCAAGGGCATTGCTCATTTCTCATGTTCTCCAGCATTAAAAAAAAAAAAAACTTAATGACCCTATAGCGCCCGAACGAATAGGTGGTGGGTGATGACTCCTCAGCACCAAGATTGGTGACTGGATCTATTTATCCAGTCACCCTTTAAAAGGGGGAATAAATAAGGTATTTTCTTCTTGCTTTCTGCATGCCTTCGTGGTGTAACGGTAGCACTCTTGGCGCATATTCGAGAGGTCCGGGTTCGAATCTCGGCGAGGGTATTGCACATTTTTCAAGCCTCCTGCCTTTAAAAAAGAAAAAAAAAGATCAGCTATTTACAATGACTAACGTCTGCATATTGAAAATCTTTAGTCTCACGTTCTGTGTTAAATACTAGTACTATCTAAGTATTATCTAAAATTCCTTTGTAAATTCAAGTTTCAGATACAAAATAGCAGCAACACATCGATAGTTCTGAAAATGTTGTTTGATGCTTCACAAAGCCCGCCCTAAAACACAGATAACTTCCTGCTGTACTGCAGTGAAGGAATCGTAATGTAATGGATTCCAGTACCTCTTAATCTCCCTCATCGCAGGACACTCGTTATAACACTTGCATTATGACAAGGCGCGTACTACTGTGGAAAGTAATAGGATTCATTATCTGCGACAACATAAGGAAAAAGCGATAACGCTGGTTTTTGACGAATCCCATCATCTTCCATAACAATGCGCTACGTCCTAGCACGAGTGCCGTCGCTGATCTCCTGTGACGATGGCAATGTGAATATTTTTTTTCGCGCCACCCAACTGGGATAGTGGTTAGCGATGCTGACTGTCGTACGAAAGGGCCCGGGTTCGAATCCCGGAGAAGGCATGGGTGTTTGTAAATATATAGTGTCTGTGCAGCAGGGGAGCATTCTACGGCGAATCGAAGGTCCATTCGAGAGGTAGGTAAGAGGTGTGGGAGACCCTCAGAGCCGGATAACGATAAGCGCAGTCTTGCACTCCTTGTAATGAGGAATTTCGTGGGCTTGTTCTGATGTTACTGTGAGACAAATGAAAGAAGTCACAACACAACATATCTTTTCACCAAAATGATTGAACACATGCAAGACATTCATCGCAATAGTAGATATGACGTTATTCGTGGTTCGCGATGGTCGCCGTGAAACATAAAAAAAAGTGGTATCGTCTTCCAGTAATATACAGTTATATGGAGAGACCATCCCCTGGGCCAAGCAAGTCCCTTATCTTGGGGTGATTCTCAACAAAAGGTTATCATGGAACCCACACATTACAAGTAGTCTTAAAAAGTTTCGAGTACGTCAAAAAATACTTTACCCCTTAATTTCTCGAACTTATTTATAAATCCATGTTGCGTTCTATTATTTGTTATGCTTGCCCTGTGTGGGCGTACTCTTGTAAGTCTATTCGCAAAAAACTACAAACAGCGCAGAACAGTGTTCTACGCCAAATAGTATGTGCCCCATGGTACATTAGAAATCAGCGCTTGCATGACGAACTTAAAATTGAATATATTAAAAGTTATTGTTGCCGTCTGGCACGTAAGTTTTTTGAAGGTCTGGGGGATCTTAACAATCCCACCATGACCATTTATGACTATGATGTCAATGATATTGTCAATGTTAGACGCCCTCGGGCTATCTTAAATGTCAATCTTGACTAATGCCTATTACTCTGTTGTAATGACTTGTACGACAATTCTGTTGCATTATTGTATTTTGTATTTATCAAGTGTTATTTGCATTGTATTCCTCTCCTGTTCTATATTTTTATACATTTAATCGGATTGAGTGCACCTCTGTATTTACATGTTACATAACATCATGATTTTTTTTCTTTACGCATATAATTAGTGTGTCACCAGCTCAGCGGCCTTCTATTTCTAAACAGGCATTTTCGGTTTTTTCGTGAAATTTTGAATGATTTTATTTACTTTTAAATTTTACTTTTCATAGAGCAAGTTATTGATAATAGCCCCCCCTTCTTTTTGTTTTTACTTACTTCAATTAGTACCTTTCATATATATAATTATATATTAAAAAAACTGTTATTACTTATTTTTAAGTTATTTTGTACTTGCCAATTTATTAGAATCATACTTGAATCGATGAGTGGTAGGGTCCTTTGACCCATGCACCCTGGTTTTCGAACCACTCTCCTCGCCATTCCAGTAATATGATAATAGTTGATAGACGGGGCAGTGATAAGTGTTTGTACCTATCATACGACATATTACCATTTATTTTCTCCCAACCCTATGGTTTCACGCTTGACCACTGAGTTTTTCTTTAAAGCTGAAATAGGATTTTTAATTAATTCGGAGCCCGGTTCTGATACTTCTCAGGTTTTGAGGTAAATTGTAATTTTAATTGGATCTCTAGATGAGAAGCCTTTTTATCACTTCTTTTATGTAACTGAACCAAAATTTCCATAGAAAATTTTTTGATCTCGAAAATTTAATTTTAATAATTAGTAAGCCCTAGAAATCGATTGTAACTAGCGAATTCATGCCTGCTTTTCATTGGAAACAAACCGTTTGACGAAAGTTTATTCTTCTGAGAAAAACAGCCCTACACATTTGTAAAAAACCTTTATCCCAAGAAAATGGAATGAGTTTATGAGAGTGGATAAATTTTTTGTTCTCGGAAGTACTGGAAGTGTGATTACCGTGGTCGCGCTCGTCCAACGCTGATGATTTCCCATGAAAACATAAATAGATTCCCCATGGAAGATTTTTTTGGGAGGATATAAACAAATACGGGGTTAGAAAATTGTCATTTGTATAGAATTTTACGTTTGTTTTCTTACAGGTCAACCCTTTTGTATGTGGGAAAATATTTCGTCTTGGTAATATTCTGCTTGACAGTAAAAATAATACCGTTAGGCGATCGTGTTCAGACAGCGTCAGTCTTTATCTTTTTGTTTTCATGCCTACACATCTGCGTTAAAATTTCCCTCAATACTCTTACACTGTTTCTAGCCTTTTTTTAATTTAATTTTTATTAGCCCAAAAAGATGTTAGCCCAGAAAGCTATTAGTCTCGGAACAGCATTTTACATTGGTTCACTGTTAATATCCTTTTCACTTTTTAGATTGTTGCCACCGAATTTTATCGCCTTGTATTATATTTAAGGAAATTAAAGAATGAAGAGTCTCATGAATGTATGTATGCTTCTCGCACTGTGAAAAAACAACGGTACCTAGAGTCATCAAATTTTGAATAACGTAGTCCTTCACCCGAATTTGAAATTAGTTTTTATTGCCTATTTCATATTTTGTAAAACTTGAACGAATTTTTTATTAACACACTCTACGATTTCAAAACGAGCTGTGGCAACATTGTACGGGAAAAAACGTATTTATCACCAGCGCACGAGACTGTCTATGAGAAATTCTAAATGTATGCTCTTTTTAAAAATTTTTAGCCCAAAGGAACATCAGCCTAAATGCTCTCGAAACGTGTATGTGTGTGTGTAATTGAAAAAACGCCTCTTTGAAGGCATAATATAAAATCTGAAAGCTTTCAGTTTCTTTTTCGTTTTTTTTTTTTTTAATTCTTGTAAGAGACTCTTTAACCATTTTATTTATTTACGTTTTCATTGGTGTGTTGGAAAGAGAAAGATCTCGGCTATTTCTTGTTTTTTAGTGAAACTTTAATTCCAGTTGCAGGCCCAAATTAAATGATGTGTGGTATTTTATTTTGCCAAGCTATTTATAATTCATTTAAGAATTTATTAAATGTTAGTTCTTTAATTAATTGATTAATAATTATTTTATTTTTTATTTTATTTCTTTATTTGTGTTACTCTTTACGAACGGCCTTCCTTGGAGCTCCAGCACTTGTAATTTTAGAAATTAAACTCTGGTTGAAATGCTTTAAACATGATCATCAGAAAGTTAGCCTAATCTTATTTCACCAATATAATCCATATTTTCAGGGAATAAAATTCAGTTTTCTACAGTACAGTAAAGGAGCCAAGGGAAGCTGCTCTGCAACTGTTTCTTTCCTACTCATGGTGCAGTGAAATACGAAATTGCCCTCTTTCTATATACCTTTCCTTCGCATCTAAGCTTGATTTTTCGCCCGTCGGTGCAGAAAGATTTAGCGGGTGCAAAACAAGACATCTGTCTTCTTTGTCTGTCTGTCTAAATTTCACGACCTATCTGGAGAGTCAGCGCATCATCTGGAGCAGTGGCGTCTCGTAGCTAAAATTAGTGGGGGTGCTGTTCCAAAAACTGTGTAATTGTGTAAAGGGAAAGAAACATGTATAAAAAGAAATTTTTTTTAAACTTCCATGAAATCTTACACGAGAAAAATTAAACATTTCTTAATTACTTTAACCTAATTGTTACATTTCAATCTTTACCTATTCATTTAAAAATCAAATCCATTCTTCTTGTTTTAATTTGCGCGAAAAGATCAATAATTTTCTCTTTGATCTCTGGATGACAACTGAGGAAATTTTTCTATATTGAAAGCACTGCAGGCGCATTTAATCTTTCCGAATTAATAGTGCTTCTTAGAAAAGTTTCTATTTTTTTAATGTTAAAAAGCAGCGTTCAGCCTCTGATATAGTCATGGGAACTGTAAAGAGAACTTTTATCAGTTTCGTAATTTCATCTAGATTATTTTCAAAGATAAATTTCAGTAGATCAATTAATTTGCAGTATTTACGAATATCAAACCTACAATAGAATACTTCTAGTTCAGTTTCAAGCTTTTCTTTGTCAATCATTGGATATGCTTCAGTGGTCAGTACTATTTATTCTGCAGGATGTTCTTTCCTAAAACTAGCAAAGCAATTTTTGTTGAACAATTTAGCAGCTGCTAAGTGTTTAGTGGAAGAATATCTTTTCATTATATCAATACATATAAAGTCACTTAGCTTCTGTCATCAGTGTCTTTGAAGAATTCTCACAGTACTTTGAGTTCCTTAATTTTAAAATAGCAGTTTTGAAATTTTATATATTCATTAACTTTAAACACAGTAATTTCTCTGGATTGCATTTGGTTATATATTATTTCAACATGAGGCATAATCTGATAAAATCTCTAACCAAAACTTGAAATTATCATCATTTAGATATTTTGAAATTCCTGTTGCCTCTGCAATAGTTTAATCTGCATTTGATGTTGACTGAATTTCAGTAAGGCAATTTTTTAAAGGTTGCAAATTTTCATGAACTGTGTTTATGGTCCGTATGTTGAAGTTCCACCTTGTAGAGGAAAGACGTGGAATGCTAACGGCCATATGCTTCCTTAAAATGGACACATGTTGCGGTGATCTTGAAAAGAATGTTGGAATAGCCAGAATGCTAGAAAAAAAATATTTTTCCTTTTTTTGAAATACGTGCTGCATTTCTCATTATAAAATTAAGTTGATGTACGAACTTAACGTGAACGAAATGTGCATTAGTATAAATTGCTTTTATTTTTGCTTGAACTCCAGCTTTTTTGCCTTTCATGACATTTTCACCATCAAATGTCTGAGCTATCAACTTCTGTTCATTTCCTTGAAGGATTATGTCCAATTGTTCTAAAATACATTTTGATATGCCATCTGCAGTTTGATTTTCTGGAATAAAGAACCCCAGAAACACTCAAATGTTTCTCCATTCAATACATACCGTAGAACAAGGACCATCTAAGTGTGTTCCAAAACATCTGTTGTGTCATCAGCCATTAAAGCTACAAGCTTTTCTAATTTCCGTCCTTATCTCCTCGTGGTATATTTTTTGAAAGAGGCAGTAAAGTATCTCGTTGTGAATGGTCTTAGAAACACCTTTGAAGACTGCACCAGTTTCTAAGTGATTCTTCAAATCTGAATCTAATTTAGAGGCAAAATTTACTAATCCTCTAAGTACCCCTGTATTTACTGAATTGTCTTTTTCATCATGCCCACGTAAGGGAGTTTTAAAGTTTCCACAAAAGAAAATGCAATCTATTATTTTGCACAAAATTTCACGGTTCTTTTTAACTTTTATGTTATGCTCAGTGACTGAAAATCTGTATCCCTCACTAAGTTTCTCCTTAATACTAACGGTTCCTAAAAGTGACAGTGAAACTACATTTTCAACATGCTTCTTTGACTTCTCATGCTTTTCAGTTTTTTCTTTCATTTTGTTTATATTTCTAAAACCATCTTTTGTCCACGTTACATCACCTCCAAACAGCAAGCAACAAAACAGAGCATATTTTACTTCACAACCGCAAAACCAATTTTTCCGTTGGTACCATTTAGAATTGAAACTACGAATATATTTCTTCTTGTTGCTTATGTCTGGCTGGCTGACATATTAGAATATCAAGTGTTGAACGACCTCTTTTCTTAATTGTAATTTTCTCTTGGAGAGTCAGCTGTAAAAACGAAAGCTCTTGAAGTTCACTTACAGTCACAGAATTTATTACTTGAGGATGCAAGGACATGGTCAAAGTTTCCTGTGAAATAAAAGAACCGAAAAAAATGAATCAAATAGAATAGCTGAAAAATAATCTAACCAAGAATATGGTGTATGCTTTTTAAACACAGCACACGCGGAGTAAAAAAACCAGCTCCCAATGGCACTCCAGATTCGGTACTGCAAGAGTGACCGTGCTCTTCTTCCTCTCAGGGTCGTATGCTGCTTCCTAAGAGCGCATGCGCAGAACAGCCAAATATCACACGCGCGCAGTAAGAAATAATCAAGTTTCCAGAATTTCGGCACTGCAAGAGCGACAGTGCTCTTCTCTCTCCCTGGCTCGAGTGCTGCTTTCTGTGCGCGCATGCCCAGAACAGCCAAACATCAGACCGCTGGAATTGTGAAGCGCGCAGTTCTATACAAAAACTTTCGTACCTTTTTCATAAACTGGAGGATGGCTACTGACATTAAATTTAAGGATTATAAATTGTAGAAGTATAAAGAAAGAATTAAAGAAAAAAGGGCTCATTATATTAAACATTAAAAATAATAATAAGTGGAAATAGGGGGTTCTGCAGTCCCACAGTGCTTATTACGAGCCGCCACTGATCTGGAGATCTATTCCGGATCCCTATCTTACGTACGAGGAGATGAAAGATGTATTGGCCAAGTGCGTTGACACCGAACATGCGGAGGATAGGTGAGGTGAGGGATATTGTTCGGAGAACAGCCTTGACGTCAAAAAGGGAGAAGCAACTTATTGTGGTATGGCAGGCAATGGTTGTCATTCGATGACTTACTTCCTCTAGGTAGACAGCCGTAAGACTTTTCCTTTGCTAAGGGATTAGCTATAATATTACTTATTATCTGTAGTATTTATTATTGTAGTATAGTAATTAAAGGGAGAAACAGATTATTGTGGTATGGCAGGCAATGTTTGTCATTCGATGACGTACTTCCTCTAGGAAGACAGCCGTAATACTTTTCCCTTGCTAAGAGATTATCTGTAGTTGTTCACGACGACATCCAACAAGTCGAGATAAATTACCACGCCAAGCTCGTATTACTTATTATCTGTAGTATTTATTTATTAGTATTCATTACTGTAGTATTTATTATTGTATTATTTATTCGGTAGTATTTGATTATCTGTAGTATTTACTTCCGTTGGCATGGTGAAATGTCGCCCATACCCTTAAAGAAGCCAAGTTGGCGCAACCAAGGCTGTTCTCCGAACAATATCCGTTTCTAGAATTAAAGAGCCCTATTTTACAAGTGTCTACAAGCGAACCAATGATCAGAAAATTGTGAAATTTTGTGGCTGACTTAATGAAAGGATAAGAATGTTTTCAGCTAAAAAAATAGTTACAAATAGCGTCACCAGAGCTCGTTAGATTAATAAATTATGCATTTAACCACACCATTACAAAAGTTTTACAATTTTACAGATTTCATTACAAAAAAACATATTCGACATGAAAACCATCATTTTCAGCTACCATCTGAAACCGCAAGATAGCATGTTGTACAGTTCACCAAAGTGGGTACTGGGAAATGTTCAGCACGTGGCGTGAAATGCTGGCTCAGGTAAATGCTGGATCAAGTAAAGTTCTCCGGTTGTCATGACTTACCAGATGTTTTAAATATCCCCAAAGCCAAAATTCGCATGGATTAAAGTCTGGGAATGGGTGGGGGTAACACAATGCGAAAGTGCCCGTTAATGGCACGTTCTTCTGTAAAATGACATTTAATAACATTCGTAACACGCCATGCAATGTGTGGAGGAATTCCATGTTGCATAAAAATTGTATGTGCAAGGCACTGGCGTGGTTTCAGAGAGAGAACAATTTCGTTCTCTAACAACGCTTGGTGATCGAGTATGTCACTGGACCTGTAGAACTTAACCCTTAGCCTGTCTGGTTATTTTCTGCAAATAGCTTTAAAATTGTCGCTCAGCCCACACCATCACTTCTGGTTGTCGGCCTGTCTGCCGGAAGACAGTCAGGTTGGTATCACATCGCTGTCCGGGGCGTCTCCAAACTCGCCTTCGCTGGTCATCGGGGCTCAGTTCAAAGCGGGATTCATCACTGAAGACTATTCTACTCCTTTCGAAAAATGCTAGGAACTTCTTTTGTTAGTTGTCTTCCCGCCCAGAATTTTGGATCAAAGATTCCGCCTAATTGAGATAGATTGCTCCATAAACATTAGTAGTTGCGAGCTGTCAAGAACGTTGCAAAAGAATAGCTTTTCTCTGACTGACCGTGGGAGTGCCCTAGGGTAAATGTCCAGCAAGTTTCAGCTCATCAGCATTTCATGAGTAGATTTCAGAACTACAAAACTTAAAAGTTTTCTTTTATACAGATATCTTATTTTCAAACATATTGTTTTTAAAATCTTAAATGCAGTAGAATATTTATTAGTTAAACTATTGCATACGCAATAAATCTGAAATAACAAACTTGGGTTTTTAGATTTATTCTGGATTGACAATTCACACCTAGATTTAAATTGCGTTAGTATTTTTTTAATATAAAGATTTGAAAACTTTAA
This sequence comes from Stegodyphus mimosarum, assembly GCA_000611955.2. Taxonomy (NCBI): domain Eukaryota; kingdom Metazoa; phylum Arthropoda; class Arachnida; order Araneae; family Eresidae; genus Stegodyphus; species Stegodyphus mimosarum. Next base: position 1,062,386 of record KK113062.1, on the reverse strand, counting down.
ATCTACTAATTTCATTTGGAATTTAGACAATCATTAGCCCAAACGGGCAATTTACCCAAAAGGGCTATTAGTTTTGTTTTGGCATTTTGCGTTTAGTATAAAAAAATTTCAGCATAACTTAATAATATAAAAAAATTTCACGATAAAAATTTTTAGTGTAACTGATTTTTATAATATATTTTAAAAATAATACTATGAAAATCTGAATCACATTTGAAATCGCTGCCACCAAATATAAGAGTCCTGCGTTATATTTAGAGAAACTAAATAATGAAGAAACTGTATGAATGTATGTTTCTCGCATTCTGAAAAAACAACAGTACCTAGAGACATCAAATTTTTAATAACGTAGTCCTTCACTCGAATATGGACATCTGGGAGCCCAAATTTGCAATTTGTTTTATTATCTGTTTGATATTTTGTAAAACTTTAACGAATTTTTGATTAACAATCTCAACGATTTCAAAGCGAGCAACAGCTTCGCTGTACAAAAAAAAATGTCCAGCGCGCGAGATTGTGTATCGGAAATTCTAAAGATATGCTCTTTTTAAATTTTTTGTGATACTGCTGTTGAATTGAGTTTTATGGTTTAAGTTCGAAGAACATGATATTTGATATATAAAGGTAACACATAAAGCGTTAAGAAAACGTCGCTTTGGGCGTAATATAAAATCTGAACGCCTTCAGATTTATTATTATTATTATTATTTTGCTTCTCTAAAAAGTTCTTAAACTTGTTATTGATTGCTCATTACAACAGTACAGATTCGCATAGGTTTTCTTTTCAGTTTTTAGAACAATAATTTCACATATCTTTCACTTTCATTGTACAACATCCGTTTACTAGACGTTTCGTCTGCTGTATCTTTTAGCTTTCATGATGTCATGGCCTCAGCAAAAAATTACATTCTAAACCTGGGAAATGAATTCTTGGCTTCATTTCTTAGGCAAAATGTTAAACAAATCTTCAAAGGAATAAATATTATTCAATATGCAAAAAAACTGTAAGTTTTCAGTAAAAAAAAGATAGTGCCGTTAATAGATTAAATAATTCTTAAATGCTTAACACTCAAAGCCAAATGAAAGACAGTTCGGCACGAGACGTTTATAAATTCTTGCCTCTACTAAATTAGTTCTAATGTTTAAATTAATTATAGCAGAAGTAATAAATGTGTCGATAGTTCTTTCATTGATCTACGTCTTTCACAGTCACTCAAATTAAAATTCTTCCCATTAATAAAAAAATCGTTTTAAGGGAATATTTTGATGATTAAAGAATACAAAATTGTTAATTATATCCGTAAAGCTCTCCAAAATATTATGTCCATTATTCATAAAACTGATATAATTTAAATCTGGTTCAGTAATGAGATCTATATTAGATTTAATTTCTAAAACAAATATTTTCCAATTTTAGAACGGGCACAAGCATTGAGACAAATCATCTCATAGTAATTTATTTGCCTAATGCTATGAAAAAAGTCTATTCCCTTTCGAAAATCCATAATTTGTACATTTCTTTCATGCAGTATTTTAAATAGAATGAGAGTAAAAATATTTATCGTCTAGCGAAATGAATACTTGAACTAATAAATTTAGTTCTGTAGTATTAAAATCGTCCTTTATAATATGAGTGATTTTTTTGTGTATAAATTTAGAGCATATCATGATTGTATTAAATATAGCACATGCGTATATCTCACATTAATGAAGGAAATAATTTAGTGTATTTCAAGCTAATGCAGAACAACAGCAGACAAGGAGGAAAAGAAGAGCGAACGAGATTTGTCGCAGTTCTTACTATGGATCTACACCAGGGACGAAGGAAATAATTATTAAAAATCAAACATTCATGACAATTGTGGCCGAGGAAGTGGATACTATGCACCTCATATCGCTAACAAGACTTTAAAAAAATAAACGAAAAAATAAAGTATTTATAGTTTGAAAACATCAGATTGTCGCCCGATGTTTCAAATCAAAGTTTACCACTGAAATTTACAAAACAATACAAGTAATCCAAAACACGGTATTAAGGATTATCACAAACGCTCACTTCTATGTGAGCAACGCGACGCTACATAGGGACATGAAATTGCCTACAATTGCAGAGCACATACACAAACTGAACAGAAATTTTTACAGTAAAGCTATCGAATGTCACTTCTTACACCAGCTAAATACTCTGAATTATGTTGTTTTACAAGAAGATAGTGAAATCAGACCTTTAGCGGCCCACCTCACACGAGATTCTAACTTTCCTACCTAGTGTATATATGTACTTATGTTTATTATTATTATATTCTGTACTTGTATTTTATTTTGTATTCTATTTTAGTATTAATAAATTGTATTTGAATTCATGTTTTTTCACACGAATTAGGACGATACACTCATAAACATTCATGCTGTCCATGATTGCTCTACTGACCGCGACGTTGGTCACCCCCTTTCTTCGATACCTCCTATCTCCCGTCCGGGATCTATGCACAGATAGTTTCATGTGACGTGCCTTTACGGCTTATTTGCTTGATCCAGAAAAACTGCACTTAGTGTGGTACTCTGGACATAGTAGGATCAGTCAGTCAGTCCTTCTTCTTTTAAGTAATTGCGCAGCCTACTCTTACCAATTCATAAAATTAAATGTACTCTGTTTACTCATAAAACCAAATAAAACTTAAATCAAAAAGTATTCCAGTTTTGTGAAATCCAGCGATTGTTTCTATACTTCTTTATGGTAAAACTGTTATAAGGAGAAAAACATCAAATTAGTTAAAAAGTCTACTGCAGTTTAATCAAAATTTAAGAGAAAGGAATAGATATGTTCTCTTTTCAATCTATATATTATTATAAAATAATAGTCAGCTGGTTTTTTTGCGGAGAGATGGAAGACAATAACATACATAAAAGTTAAAGGTAGGAATTTTGCAGCTGACCATTATCATAAGATTTTATTTATGACATTCAGGGTACGAAGAAACACTTATTGAAAAATGTTGCTAACAAATCCAGGTAAAATGGCTTTCTGAATTATTTACTTTTGCTGTATTGAGCAACGATTTTTTAATAATGTCAAAGATATATGGCGTTTTGTTTATGCACGCCATTTTTGGTGTTGTGTGTTGCTGCAGGTAAGGCGATGATAGCTTGGCTCGGTGATATTTAACATTTTTATTTAATGCTAGAAAGAATATATATTTCGAGAAAAGTTCACACATACACAGTCGTATCGTATTCAGTTCACGCAATGAGGATTTTTACAAGTCCGCGCGCAAAAATATCAGAATCGTAATTCAGCTATGAAGACATCACGAAATGCGAGAGAGGTGAGCGTATGCTCCTCCGACGGCAGCCAGGAACAGAGTAGTCAGTCCGGATTTTCTTCTAGTGGAGAAGAGGGAGAAAGCTGGTAGCGCCCTCTCTCGGGTAAGTGGGCGATTAACAACAACAATAATAATAATAGAGTTCTCCACAGTATTCCCCCCGAGTACCAAAGGTACGATGAAAAAAAGTCAGTTCACAAATATCTGGTGTTGAAACGAACACGGCTTCCTGACCGTGTGACGACTGGTGAAGCACTGGAAGGAAGCGTAAGGTCTATCGAAGAAGGAGTATCCGGAGAAACAGTTGGATCTGGGGGATCAGGAGGATCGGTGGTCACAGGAACCTGAGTGTTTGAAGCTTCGAAGAAAGCAGGTTTCAGTCGATCTATTCCCAGAACGGTTTCCTTGTCGCGCACGAGAACGGTAAAATGTTTATCGTTACGTGCACAGACCTTGAAGGGTCCATCGTATGGAGGAGCGAGCGGTGGTTTTACCGCGTCGTTTCTCACAAATACGTGAGTGCAAGTGCTCAGTGCATGGTGTACGAATGGGGTGGCTTTGTTGTGGCATGATGTAGGAGTCGGAGACAGCTTCTTCATCGCCTCTCGGAAAGTCTGGAGAAAGGATGCTGGGTCGACTGGAGCAGAGGATGGCTGAAAGAACTCAGATGGTAATCGAAGGGCTGTGCCGTAGACAAGTTCAGCGGATGTACCTGCGAGGTCTTGCTTGAAAGAAGAACGTAAACCAAGAAGCACAAGGGGGAGTGATGTAGTCCAACGGGTGTCATTATAGCACTTCAGGGCTGCTTTCAGGTCGCGGTGTAAACGTTCCACTAAGCCGTTGGCGGAAGGATGGTATGGTGAAGTGCGAATTCGGCGTATTCCAAGCAAAGATGTCAGGGAAGCGAAAAGGTGTGACTGGAATTGTCGACCTTGATCAGTTGTCACAACTGATGGTACACCAAATCGTGCAATCCAACCGGAGATGAACTGTCGAGCCACAGAGTCGGCAGAGATGTTCTGAATGGGAAACGCTTCTGGCCAACGAGTAAATCTATCAATGCAGGTGAATAGATATCGATAACCGTCAGATGGTGGCAGAGGACCGACAATGTCTATATGGACATGATCGAATCGTTCGGAAGGCATCGTGATTTTTTTCAAAGGGCTGTGTGTGTGCCGAGTAACTTTTGAACGTTGGCACATGATGCAGGAACGAGTCCAATTGGCAATGTCCTTTTGCATGGATGGCCAAACGAATCTCTCTTGTATGAACTTTTTGGAAGCCCCGATACCAGGGTGCGATAGGTTGTGGAAACAGTCAAAAACTTTTTTCCTGAAGTCGAGTGGTACATAAGGTCGCAGTCATAGAGTTCTCCACAGATAAATAAAACGTATTATGCATCGCAGAGTAATAAAAAAATGCTCTCGATTTTTTTATTAATAATGGACAGGGTTTATCGCTAGATGAAAATATTAACATTTCTTCCCGATGCTTAATAAATAGATAACAGTACAGCAAAATCTTTTGCTTCTAAAATTGGTTTATTTATTCTTAATATTACGAATGTTGCTGTTACTCTCCTATGAAAAAATACATCACTGGCCAGGGCTGAGTTCAATCATGAAATTAAAATACCATGATTAAACAGATCAAATGTTAAACATCGAAAACCTTCAGTTCCTACCGATTTTAGAACAAGGGCAAGCTTATTAGCAACGTTAGCAAGCACGATGAAGGAAAGAAATCAATTGTTTTTTAAATATAAAATAGGTGAGAAAATAAATGGTTAATTCCTTCTACTGTCTTATAATTTTTATGAAAATCATAGCAAAAATGCTTGGTCTTTAACACGGTGACTGCCACGGCAATTTTCAGAAATCTGGCCTAAAGTGACAATTTGATTTAATCACATTATAATATTTAAAACTCTAATTCTAGTGCATAGTTATTATCAAAAAGCATAAAAAATGTGTTTTTTTAAGGTCTTACGAATTATCTCGTAGTTGGCTTCTATTAAACACCTTCAACGAGTTAATTTGCACGCAGAGCACCTGTCGCAATGGAAAAATTTCTATGAAAGCGAATACAATTCGAGATTACAATAATGGAATATCTGACACTGACCGACCAGATCAAAGCTTTCGTACTACTTATCTCTAAGATAGACTATTAGATGGCCCAAAAAGGTTTCACTACATGTTATAAAGATACATATATATATACACAATGCTCACAAAAGTTTTCAAAAAGTAACTTCTTCTACAATAAAACTATAAACGTTCATAGAAGAATTCGTCGTTATCTTGATTGGAGAAGAGATTCAACCAGTTTCGAAAAAAATTAGATTGCAAGATCTCCATTATTTAGAGAGTCTACCACCTACCAAAAAAAAACAGCGTCCGACACAGTCATATCGTGTATGCATCCAAGCAAAAAAACGCCGAGAAACGCGTTATTTGTATCCAGCCTGTGAAGAGAAGCCAGCCCTTTGTGTGGAAGATTGTTATAAGAAAATCCACGAAAAATAAAATATTATTTTATTTCTTGAAATTGAATTAATTTTTATAATTATGTTTTTTGTTAGTTTTTTAATAAATTTTCTGTTCATGCAAGCCAGCATTGATTTCTTGTTCTTCTCCCAGAAGCCATCTATCGATATTAGCACTGATATATTCCGAGTTTAATTGTAGCTGCACAAAAATGGCAAATAAACACAGCACGAGATAACTCGCAGTTGGCGTCCTAGAAAAGAACGCAATCTACGAGTTATCTCGTAGTTGGCAGTCAACGTGTTAATTGCTAGTTTGCAGTACGATGATCTCCATACCTTAGAATTAGCAAAATATGAGTCAGTCATGGATATTTCTTATGAACTATCAAATAGAAGTATTTACAGATAAGATAATTCATGCATAGTGAAACAAATTTTGAAGAGACTGGTTGCCTGTGTGATACAAATTGTTTTGTTATATTATTTTACATAGACTAGCCAAGACTAGATCACAAAAAGGGATATAATACTTGTTTGGCATGTACAAAATTTGAAGAAATTATATATCACAAGGCACGTTTTTGCAGAATTTGTAATAGCTATTTAACTATAAATTTTTAAAACCCTAATCCTGCCTTGGCACCAAATAAGCACCATTACTGTAGAAATACATGTCAGCTCTCTTTCAAAGTATATTACCTCTTTCAAACTAATATTATATTATATTAAGCCTTTCAAAGTACCAGTTACTTTATTTTGGTTGTGATGCATGTCTTGTTGTTAGTGATAGTTCTTATAAATATAAAACATTATTCCTTGTAAATATTCATGATTAAAATGACATTTTGCTCTCAACATTCTTCACACATTCTTTGAATATTTTATATTTAAATTTTGAAACAGTCATGGATTTATTTTCTGTTTTATGGCTTTGATAAAATTAGAAAGAAAAAAAAATATAAATAAATAAATAAGAAAGAAAAGAAAATGTATTGTTGCTAAAAATTGACAAAAAGCAAATTATATTATAAATTGTTTTGTTGATTATGGCTATGCCTATTAACATATAATTTATGTCGCTTAAAACAAATTTTTCTGCGCGCTTATACATCTTTAGCAACATATCATCGGAAGCAAGCATCTTACTTTCTAACGTAAAATCTGATATTTATTAATTGCTTCAGTTTCACTCGTATTATTAAGATGAATGATGAAAGTACACCAACATTTTAAAAAGGTACTTGTTAAGAGAAAAAATGAGCATACAGATTTTAATATGAACATTGTTCTTGATTTCTTTAACACTTTGGAGCTTCTTGTTTGACAAATATGATAATGATGTAAATAGTATTTACAAGATGTTTGCCTAAAATTTTGCTCACTTTATTTTTTACTTGCATCATATAATAAATTTTTTAATCAAATGCATCTAATTTCAGCTTGAATAAAAAACTGTAATTTTTTATGTAATTTCTGATTTATGTATTTGTTGGATTTGTCAGAAAATAGAAACTGTCTTAAATTATTTAAAATTAGGTTAAAAAGAAAAAAAAGGCCTGTATTTTCCATAAAACTAAATTGATTTTGAAAGTGAACAAACACAAATCCCAGTTTGTCTTTAGCAAAGAAATTAGTTTCAAGTGTTGTTGATATCATTATAAGCAGTTATATTTATCCACAAGTATCAGTGGTGGCATGACAATTATCGGTTATAATGCAAGCATCATAAATCCAATAAAATACACAGATGTTTTAGTAGCAACTATATAAATTTTATTCACAAGTTTGCAGATGATGATGGATGATGTGATATGAGAAAAAATAGCAAATATATGGAAATGCAGTTGGTTGGCATTTTCAAAAATCTTAGATCTATTCATGAGGTCTGATTGCAAAATAACAGATAACACTGTTTATTTATTTACTGTTAATATGCTTTTATTCAAAACACAGTTCCACTGTGAATTAAAGTATTAACCTTATTGTGAGCTTACCACAATCCCAGTTTTATTCTGAATATTCTCTGAAAGAGAAAATTTATAGGCTAATTTTGGCTTCATCAGTGAACTTGAGGCAGCAATTGTATCACGTAAAAATAAGATTAAAAATATCTGGTGCTAGAATATCTTACTAAAGTGGTTTTTTTTTTTTTTTTTTTTTTTTATTAAGGTACACTAATTTTTTTCTATATTAGACCAATTTAAGAAATCATCACTAATTATTCTTTTGCTTTTTTATGCGGAGAAACATAACCAAGCAATGCAGTTGTTACAGTTTGCTTCAAATCGTTCTGGCATACATATTCACAAATATTGACAAGGTTTTATTTCACGATTTACGAATCGAAGCTGTGAACCATGTTTACATGGAGTGAAGTTGTTATTGATGCTGGGCGGAGCTTCGTTGTGACGTCAGCTTAAGCATAAAAGCACGACCACGTGACCTCCCTCCGCGTTCGGGGATTTAGCGCCGGCCCCAGGTAATCCACATCAGCAAACCCTCCGCCAACTAGTTCTAGTTAGCCTTGATCCAGCACCCATATATTAACCGAACTACCTACATTTACTGGTCTAATCTAATAGACTATGGGATATTTCGTACTGGCAAAATGTGAGCTATTTTATTGAGGGAGAAATGACAATGTTATTTTTGAAATTTGGAAGAAATTTATGCGGGATATGCATAATAAAATGGGATATCTTACTGAAAAACATTTTTAACTATCGAATATTACTATAAAAATGTGGAAAACATCACAAAACAAAGCAATTTAGAAGACTGTCAACTAAATGACATGAATGTAAACACAAATATTACACCCTGTTCGACTGTGAAAGGGTACTTCAGAGGAAGAAGGTGGGTTGAATTTTATGGTTTTAGTTTCCGGAAAACGTTTTATCAGAAAGGATCTGGCATCCGGAAGTTCATGTGTGAAAAGCGGTCTGCATGAGCGACTTGAATTTTATTTTTCCAAATTTTGATTTCTTTTATCATTGTTTATATGTAAAACTCGTGTTGTAACTTACTGTTACATTTGCTTGAAACGACTGGTGTGATGGAAGGTAATGCAACCCGTGATGCATCTGCTGAAATACATAATTTATGTTTGGAAATAAAGGATGCTTTTAATGCACGATCAGAAGATGCTGAATTGAAGTGGTCACTATTAAAAAAATATAAATTAAAATACCTTCCTGAAAGTCATAATAATCAAGTTTTTATATCTAGCTATTATTCTGTTCTGTCAGTATTATTAGATGCTCTAAAACCAATTCTATTTGCTGAAAAATGGCAGGAAAAATTGTTTGATGATATTTTTCTCGGCGGAGTACATCATGAAGCTTTTATGATTTTGGCAAGACGATTGAATGAAACCTGGTACAGTTTATAATTTAATTTAATTTATATTTCAGTGAGTGTAGCTCTAGTGTAGATTTCGGTGCCCCTTGTTTTTTGGCGAAAAATGTTGTTCAGTTTTGGTGATGAAACCCCATTTCTGTTTACCATGAGAGTTTTAACAAGGTTTTAGCTTCTTGATTTATTTAATTGAAAATAAATCGATGTGCACATGGACAAAGTCAAAATGTGCAATGACTAGTTTGTGCAATTCTCTGATTTTTTTTTTTAAGTGAAAATAGGTCGATGTGTACATGGACACGGAGTTTGTGAAATTCTTTGACTTCTTGTTTTGGTTTTGTGTAGCGGCCATCTTGAAATTGTGTCTTATTGGCGCCGATCCTGGCATCAAAACAGAATCGCCAAAAAACAAGGGGCACCCAATTGTAAACTTTTACCTTCAGTGTTATTGTTATAGAATGTTGCTTTAAGATTCTTGTTAGTTTTGATATTTATTTTAATTGCTTGTTTTTCAATAATTGTGCAATTCACAGTAACCATCAGTTCATTGTGTACAGAAAATATCAGTGATTGTTCTTAACTATATAAAACTGACTAATAAATAAGGATACTCTTCTGTTATCGGGACTCAATTCAGAAATGTATGTATGTGTTCATGTATGCATGTATATATGTATGTATACGCACACATATATGTGTACATACATACATTTCTGAATCCAGTCCCGATAAGAGAAGCGTTACTAAATAAGTAATAATAAAACTTTATATAGGTGCAAATTATAATTTTTTTCAACATCAACATTCAGCTGATAAAGTGACATCAAACATCTGAGTGGCAGAAATGCTGTCTTCTTACATGTGTTAGCTATTCATCAAGATATGAGCTTGTTTGCCTTATATTCCTGTAACTCTCGTGTCATAGCTAGATATATATGAATATATCACTATAAGGTATAATTCATTACAAAATGCAACCCCAACGGAAATAGTCAATAAAGACATAGTGGTTTGAGGGAAGTAGCTTCTTCATAGTATCTTAGAAATGTGCTAATAGTAGTCTCATTTAAATTTGATTTCCAAGTAATTTTTTGCATGCGTGTTATATTTCATTTTCACTAGAGGATCTTCTGAATCTTATTATTTAAAAATAACCAACTCGAATATAAAACTCTCTGCATTTTAGGATAAATTTGAAGAAATAAAAGTGTAAAAGAATAGGTAATTTGTCTTACAGTAAGTATCAGGAAGAGAAAATTATCCCCCCCTCCCGATTCCTTCAGAATACTTTTGAAATATCAGTACCATTAGCATAAAATAACATTAGTGATATAGATACTTCCTCATTATTATGACTCCTCTTTTTTAAATGCGAAGGGAATGCTTATTTATTATGTACACTTTATGGTTGTCATGTTTCCATGATTGCTTTTATTATAGCATCAGGAGTATTTTTGCATCCCAAGAACTTTTTTCACATGAACTATATAAGGTAAAACTCATCATGAGGAAGAATTGTGCTTTGTTAATTTTTAGTCTGTCATTCAGTGGAGTGCTACAGTCTTTCAACATTCTGTGTTTGGATCAACAGGATGAAAGGCCCAAATGCGGTTTAGCCGACTGCTTGGCGGCGATTGTTTTTGAATGAGCAATAAACGCGCCAACATGGGTAACTCCGTATATTCGCGAAGATGGCTGACTGGGTATTTTGAAGCTACGGAAACATGTAGTTTTCGCGCATGCGTGTTTCCTATTTTATAGAGAACGGTTTTATTGGTAATGTGAGATGACGTAGCGGTTTATTCGAAATTCTGACGTGTTAATTTAAGTAGTTATTTCAGTTGTCGTTGTATTTTGTGTGTTGAGTGTTGGCTATTTTCGTTCCGTATATTTCGCGAAATACCAAGCCGCTATGGATTTAGCTGTGATGCTGAGAGAGGTGAGTGAATGTACATGTACATTTATTACTTTATTGGAAGTGCAAGTTGCTTAATTTTTATATTTTGTTGCCTTTTATTGAAATAATTTGTATCAGCTGAAGAACAGAACGCTGGTATCGTTTGCAATTTATTTTATTTTGTTGATTTGTGCACATTGCCTACATTGTGCAATTCGCTGATGTTTTTTTTAAGTTAAAACGGAACGCTGTGCACATGGCATTTTCTTGTAATTTATTTTCGTTATTCTAGCTTATTTTGTTTATTTGTGTACGTTGCCTACATTGTGCAATTCTCAGATGTTTTTTTTAAGTTAAAACGGAACAGTGTGTACATGGTATCGTTTGTAATTTTAATGCCCTTTTAAAAAAAATTCCTTCTTTCTGGGATGCCATTTTGGTTACGTTTTCGCGGAGCGTGTTGGGAAGGTTATGTAACGCATAAAATGTGTAAGTATTACAACATAAAATGTAAATAATTAATTTAGAGGTAACTGACGAATATTTTAATGATCGTAATGTTCGTTTTGCATATTATTTTATTATATTTTTGTGGCAATAGTTTCCATACTAATTTATGGTTTAGAATTGTATGTTTTGTTTACAATAGGTTTTCGCGGAGCGTGTCGGGAAGGTTGCAATGAATTGCAAAGACGTTTCGCAGAAACGCGCCGAATTGGCGATTTTCAAAAAATCGCCAAGCAGTGCGCTAAACCGCATTTTCACCGGATGAAATTTACGGTTCACAGTGAAATGTTTCTAATATGCTTTTTCCAGTTCCTCTGTTTCATATGCACACCAACAGTCAGAGTAAATTATTTTATTCTCTTATCATTCAAGTGCAGTTGCTTCTCTATTTGAAACCTGAAATAAAGAATTCATCAGTTTCTTGGCATAACCTGCAAAACATCCAGTATTGTGAAAGAACCCTGCCAGCTTTAATTTTCTCCTTATGAACCAGTTTTCATTTATGTCCACATGTTTTTCAGGGTCACATCTTACTTATTTGGTTGTGGGTTAGATAGAAAGATACACCTGTCTCCTAAATTGCTCCAGTCAGTGTTTTTGTAAAGGTTGAGGTGCTTCTCACACTGCTAAATTGAAGTCTATTTTTCCCACCAACAGTAAATAAATTGCTGTCCTATTACAAACAGTATTTTTAAACTACTGAATCATTTGTCAAAGTATATGCTTTTCCTTCATTAGCAAATTTTCAAGTTGCACCTCCAAATGCTTTCATTAATATGTAGTTTTAGCTATTGGCCGTTTTCACACATTCGAAGGTGAGGTAAAATGTATTTTTCTTGGAAGAAAAATATAGCATCTTGCTCGCTTCTTGGTAAATCAAATATTTTAAACATTTATTTGAAAAAAATAAACATTAAGAACACTCCCAGCTCTTTTCATGATACAAGAATTATGAGTGATCATAAATTGTTTACATTTATATGCAAAAAGAAACTATGATAACACGTGATATGATTCATAAGAAAATATGATAAAAGGAAAATATGAGATGGCATGGTTGACTTTGAACTCTTATTTTTTCAGCAAGTTATAAATGGTCATAGTTAAGATTGCCAGCCATTTGATGTTGGTTTGCATTGGTGATTTATTGATAATCTTGGTGGTACTTGCAAAATGAACTTACAGGTAATGAATAAACAAACAAACAAAATTACAAAATGAATTTATTGGTTGCTAGAAATTACAAGCAATGCTATTGACTAAAGACGAGTTTTCACTTGTTTAAGCAGCTATTCTTTATGATATTGTATAAGAAGTGTAGAAGTGTAAATCACTTCTGAATTTGACTAAACCAACGATTCTCAACCTTTTTGAAGCTGCCGCCTTTCTAAGGAACGAAACATTATTCAACGCTCCCCTTTGTGAAAATTCTATAATTTAGGTATGGGAAAGCGGGATTCCTGTTATAAAAAGCAAAAATTCTAAGTAATTTTTTTCAGTAGACTTATACACTACATTTGTTTGATTTAACTCGGTAGTTTTGCCTGGAAGGAAATTACATTCTTTCTGTTAAAACTGCAATGACTAATGCCAGAAAATGAGTGTTTAAGCGATGTTTTATGTTTAAAAATTTCTTACTCCTAATTAATTAATTAAAAAAGAACGGCAAATATATATATATATATATATATAATATCAATGGAACAATCATGTATGATCTGTGAGATGTCTGTGCTTAATGGTTCAGAGGAAGTTTCTGTATGTTCGGTTTTTAGTATTTTTAGAGATATGAAGGCGCAACTCCCCTCTTTCAACAATTTGGAGTCGACTGCTCTATTTTGTACTTAAATCAGCCACAGCACTGATATCTTGCTCAACAAGGTAGGAGGAAAGGAAAGCAATTAAAGTTTTTGATGACAGTCCACAATCTGGGTACAGGCGACTGATGTTACTTTGAAGCCAAAATTCTGTAAGATGAACATCATTCTGGAAGCTGCCTTTTAAAGTTTCATTAGTTGAAATTTCGACCAGTTTCTCCTGAAGCTGAACCTCTGCTGTCTCAGTATTCATAAAAGGGTTCATGACTCACTGAGGGACTGTCAGAGACAAAATATCCTCACACTGCTTAGAAATGTCCTTGTGCAAAGACTAAAGGTGTTGACAGTAAACATGTGTTTCATGAAATGGGTTTCACTGATTGTGTGCGGATCAGACAAGATTGGTATCTGGCTGAACTCATTGCAACCAAAATTCTGCTTCGACAAAGTGAGTTTTTTTTTAAGGAAGGCAAAAAATAACATATTTTGTTGTGATCAAATTGAGCTCTTTGCCTTGAAGCTACAAATTAACTATGATGAATTTTGTGAATAAATCGGTCATGTAAGCAAGGCGTTGAGAACCAATGGACTAAACAGTATTATAAAGGTAAAAATATATTTACGGGTGCTCTTTGGCAAAAATTGGCGATTTTTGGCGGTACATGGACACCGAGTTTGCACAATTCTTTGGCTTGTTATTTTGGCTTTGATTTTTGACAAAAATTGGCTATTTTCACTTAAAAAACATCAGAGAATTGCATAAATCTTCAATTGCCGCAATCTGTCTTTCAGGGCTACATTTTTCTCTTCAAGGAACTCAAGTACAGTGTCAAAAAGATTCCAGAACCTATTGAGGCAGGTGCCTTTGGAAGGCCAATGAACCTCGGTGTCTGAAGCAAGCGATTGAATTCTTCGTCACTGTCCTTACACATCTACCGAATAATCGATTGCTGAGAGCATTACTGTGAATTTTGTTCCCAGTAGAGATGACATATTGTAATGACTGATGCAAACAGTCGCTGAGGTTTTTTGCAACTAATTGTTGTCTATGAATGGCGCAGTCAACAGCTAAAATACTTGTTACCCCTTTTTCAAAAAGTCGATGAACTCATGATGATGACCCACCATTGCAGAATCTCCATTGGTGGCAGCAGACATAATGTTTGCAAGAACATTATTTTTCTCATTAAAATAGTCTTTGACAGTATTAAAAGTAGATTCACATTTAGTATCTACAATCACATTTTTTGCAAAAAGCATCTCTTGAATAATTTTTCCTCCTTTCACAAACCGGACGTAACTCTAAAACCTAGTTAGTACCTGGCAAGGTTGATTCATCAACCTGAAGAGAAAATTCAGTGGGTATCAAAAGTTTGCATAACGAGCTTCAACAACTTCCGCCATGTTATCAATTCATCATCGCACTGTATCATTGCCTGATAGGACATTTTTTTATCACATTGGTTACAGCTGGATGGTGTAAAACTGTTTCTAAAAGTTGACAGCTGGCAGTGTCAACTCTTTGCCCATGGTATGAGCTTTTACCGATTTAGCAATTAATTTTGATATATTATAAAGGGATATTAAACCGTTGTCACATTTTTTTGATGAGGTTGCTAGTAACCCTGAGACAGACAGTACCTTCAGAAAACTTGGCTCTGCTTTTCAGAAAAAACAACAAATATTTATTTTGTTTTTAGGATGACTTTTTGCAGATTTGTCTCACCATGCTTAGAATTGCACTAGGGGAGCCATCGCATAAGTTGTTGGTACGGTGTAAATTGGACAATCTATGTAATAAATTCGGCTTTGTGTAGCGACAATTTTTAGAAAAAATTGGCACTACACAAAGCCAAAATAACAAGTCAAAGAACTGCACAAACTTGATATCCATGTACACATCGACCTATTTTCACTTAAAAAAACATCAAAGAATTGCACAAACTTGGCATTGCGTACTCCCTTCACTTTGTCCATGTACACATCGATCTATTTTCAGTTAAAAAGTCAAAGGAGCAGCCAATTCTACACTAGAGCAAAACAAAAAATATATAATCTCAATAAACTTTATTTTAAATCAAACAATGAAATAACATAAAAAAGGAAATTCAACTTAGCACTACACAAAGCAAATATCCACTTACCATCGCCACATAAATTTACAAAAATAAGAGTAAAAAATATCTTCCATAGTGCCGGTATCCTCCAATGCTTGACCATACGCATTTCCTTCCTACAAACAGGACACTTATTATGGCTACTAAGTAAACCTTCATTTACACACCAGTCAATTAATGCTTTTTTCGCTTTCGTTCCAAATCGTACAGAAATTCAAATTAATTTTGCCACATTCTGCTATTTTACCATGTAAACCAGAAAATAAGCAATGTACTTCCTGTACTTCCTTTATTACTAAAGTGTAATGATCTCTGATATTGCCTATTTGGTACAGATGTTATGAATACATTTTAATTACTGCATTGTTATAATTAGAGTACATATTCATGTATATGATTGCCCACATGTTTGCAAGTTCTCTTCAAAGATTTGTTATGGTGTTCTAATTTTGAAATTTTTTTCTCTTTCCTTTTGTCACTCTGTTTCTTGAAACACATAATGAATTTGGTGACAGGTTTTGTTCTTTTAATGGACATTCCAGTCTGCTCCATTTCTCTTCTAAGTAACAAAATGACCGAAGAAAACCAGGTTACCAGACTTTTGATTGCCGCTCACATTCCTCATCTCTATTGCTAGCTGTTAGCAGGTTGTGACTGTTTTCTTTTGCAAGCTAAACTTACAGTTTATTGTAAATTTAGTTTCTTAGTTTATATTCAGGCTCGCAAGTGTTGCCGTGTATCATCTGTGTAAGTGGAAATGTAAACAAGAATAAAAGAAATAAAATTAACGTAACAGTGGAAATGAAATTGAATGCCCCAACAGACTGGAGCAAGAAAAGAGTAGTAATATTCTCTTGGATTTAGGTTTTGGATGATATGTTATGAGTGGTTAATAACCTCTCTTTTCTTTTGTGAAACTCAACATCCTCTCAGTCCATTAAGTTGAGTTTGTGGAACTCTACTATATTTAGATTTAAATGATGTAATTATTTTTTACTCTTCTGTTATCGGGACCGGATTCAGAAATGTATGTGTTTATGTATGCATGTATATAGGTGCATATATACATATTTTTGCATATATGCACATACACACGTACATGAACATGTATACATACTATACATACTATATATACATTTCAGAATCCGGTTCTGATAGCAGAAGAGTACCAATTATTCTGTATAGCATGATAATCTTAACTCCTTTCAGTCTGCAATTTCATTTTTCAAAATATATGATAACAATCTACCAGATTTAGAACAAATGTATAGCAAAACAGAAGGGGGCCATATTTTTGAGTAAAGAATATCCCTAATTTATTTATAGGTGGGTGGCCCATAGTATATCTATAATCCTAGCATTTCTCCATTTTTAGCTGTAAGTAAATAATTCCATTTTTAACTGTAATATAATTGAAACCTATGATTTTATATTATCTTTTGTTTGCATATTCGATAACTACATACAAAATGATGCAGATGAGCCAAATTAGTTTTGTTTTTGTTGAAGTAATATCTAGGACCTGCAGCAATAAAAATATTG
Source organism: Stegodyphus mimosarum (assembly GCA_000611955.2). Classification (NCBI taxonomy): domain Eukaryota; kingdom Metazoa; phylum Arthropoda; class Arachnida; order Araneae; family Eresidae; genus Stegodyphus; species Stegodyphus mimosarum. The sequence continues at coordinate 1,045,332 of KK113062.1, read as the reverse complement.
CACTTTTGTTGTTATAATTTCTATTTTTAAGAGATTTATGCATATGTGATGTAAGGTATCTGTGTGCTTTTCTGGTATGTAATTTTACTTAGTTATAAATGAATATGTTGTGATTGATTTTATCATTTTTAAATAAATGCTTTGTAAACTAATGTGCAAAAAATATTGCTTATTACTATTATTTATTTATTTATTTTTTAGTGAAAGTTATGAGCAGGAAAAAATTCTCATGCTTCTGCAGGTGTTTCTTAAAAGCTCAAGTATTGATTCTATGCTACATTTTCAATGTGTTAATAGTGAAGTTTGGGATCTAAAATGCGTAGCAAGTTCAAAAATGTGGGATGATTTGATTACCTTAATGGTATCATTGCCCGAACGAATAGCTAATAAAACAAAAGGGCAAATGAAGTGAGTCTTATTTCTTCATTATGATTATTTTATTTAAGCTGTAATTATGGTTAATATCTTAAAATATGAGTAATTGTAATAAATATTACAATTAGGAAAAAACTATCATTTATGGTATAGTATTTTGGGAGATTGCAGAGTCACCATTCTGTAGATATGTGTTAATGTAAGGGTAAAAAATGACATACCTGGTTTTACAACCATTATTTTAATTATGTTAGCAAATGTTTTAATTTAGCACAGATAAACAGATAGCAAAAATAAATATCAGATGTGAATTGCTCAACACAACCAAAGAATAATCACAGGCAGGAATCCACAGGCTGGTTCTCAGGAAAGTTGGCCAGTATTGCACGGCTGGGGTGAGGTAAATTTGATACTTTGCGGATCGCTGCTAGAAATGAACTTTTGGGGGTCAGTCTCAAATTCTGTTCCATACTGGCTGAGAGAGAGAAAGCTAGTAGTGCTGTATCTTGCATTTGGTTTCTGCTTAAGAGTACCAAATGTCTGAGCAGCAAAGTTGAGATATTCCAACATGGTGGTATGAGCTCTGAGCTACTCCATGACATTGCAAATGTGCTCTATCGAATTAAGATTCGGCAAGTTAGGTGGCCGGGACTAATTGGAAGTCATATCCATATGCTCCTCGAACCACTCCAACACAGTTCGAGCCTTGTGAGGGCATTGTCGTGTTGGATGATTCCATTTCCGGTTGGGAAGAGAGATGTCATGTAAGGGTGGAACTGATCTGCAGTTATGTTCAGGTAGTCTGCAGCTTTCATGGTCTGTTCTACCACAACTAAGCATTCCAGAACTGCATATGAGAACATCTCCCAAAGCATAATACTGTCACCACCAACCTGTGTATGATATGCTGTTATTTCATTTCTACAAAGAATCACAGGCCTGCTCTTTTAAAGTATGGGGTTTCATACATTTTAGTGGCTTACGTACCCAGTCTTCTTCAAATGATCATGTACTGTACTTTTTGGCATATATAATACATTTTATGATTCTTGGACTATGTAATATGGATTTTCAGAGATAGCATTTTAAAAAAAGGCTCAATGCTAAAAGAAATAGGGCATTGTTTGGAGAGAATTGATCAGGCATCATCTTCAAGGCTAAATTTTCTATCCTTCTGAAACCACCTTCAAACTGTGTTATCAAAAACAGCACTTTTTGTCCATACACAGCAGAAATTTTAAGAGCAATCTGACTAGAATTTTTGTTTTTTAAAGTAAAAGAGCATGATGTGATGAAAATGAACTTTTGGGTTCTTAGCACTATGCTAAAACAAGTTAGATCACAACGTATGGCTAGAATTATGCAACATGAACTGAAATACAGTATTTCCACCTCTGCTTCAATAAGGTTCACTGTTATCAGCACTAGCAAAATAATTAGAAGAAAATGTGCTTCGGTTTCAAAAATTATAGAACTTTCCATTTGACCCAGCATATGTGCCACCTTTAAGAAAAAAAAAAAAATTTTTTTTAAAGGATATACTACATGCAGTTTTAATCAATTTTGTTGAGAGTCATTTACTTTAGTGTACATATTCCTCATTTTCACTATAATAAAAATAATTATTAAGCCGTAATTTCCAGATTGGTATCACAAAACTTGGTAACATAGCTGTCAGTTACAGAAAGTTGGTATTTTAAAAATATTGGTGATATAGTTAAACCAGAGGCTTTTGTTTAAAAAAAAATTATAATATATAGGGATTTTTTTTGTGGGAGGGGGGCATTTACATTGGAAATCTAGCCTGAATGTCCTAAAAAATCCTGTGTAATGTACAGGCAAGGAAAATGACATCAGTCAACTTTGAATAAATCTTCCATCTTTACTGTATTTGAATCCTTCAAGTAGAGAGAAAAATTATGTTATATTACTTCATTTGGTTATGAAATATCGAATGTTTATAAAATATTATAAAATGTAAATATTTATAATTATTGAGACACTTTTGCAAGTATCTCTGAATTCAAACAACTATTTTACTTTATTATTTTGATCAATTATTTTGATCAATTGGGCTTAGGTGTGTTTAATCATGATATTCACAATAGCATATCTGTCAATATTGACCCCTCAAGGGCATATTTTTGTGAGTACGGGTGTGGCAATCTCGAGGTACCCTAACCCTTCAGGGGATCACCTTCTTGGTGAGACGGGTGTCACGTTCCTGGAGCCCCAGTGATCTATCCTCTTTTCCGTCTCCTCTCCTCTGGGAGCTGAAGCTTTTTTCTTTGTATTTCTCCCTTTTGGTTTTCCTCTTCGGAGGTTGGGGCTCATCATGAGAAACTGGAACAAACTTTGTGTCTACCTTTCAAGTGGTGAGAAAACTGCCCACGTGTTTGCCGTGCGTGGAGACCCGTGTCGCTGGAAAGGAGGGTCCTGGTAGTTGAGGGGCGAGGTACTGTCCCCAACACACTGCTTTGGCCTCTATTTCAGCTAAATGGGAGGCACCTTGTCATCCTCACGTGTGTCAATCAGCTGGTCACTAGTCTTTGTGTCAGTGACTTTTGGATAAGCTTTTGGGAAAGCTGACTGTGGGGCTTCAGATTGCGTATAGACCCAGTTAACCCTGGCACAGGATTCTGCATCCCCTTGTTGGACTCCGTGGTGGGTGGGGGTGCCGGGTCCGAAACTTACTTTTCTTTTCCATATGGCTCAATCAAATTTTGTAGGTACAAATGAACATAATTATGCTTCAAAACGAGTGAAAACAAATGGAAATGGAAACCTAGATGTAAATGCAGCAAGTCCACCGCAGTTTATTGTCATAAATGACTTCACCGGCAATCTCAAAAAGCTGTCACCATTTCTAATTCAAAAGTACATCCAAGCTTCAGTTGAGGAACCGAAGAACATCAAACGACTGCGCTCTGGAGATCTTCTTGTGCAAACTGTATCAGCTACTCAGTCGGCAATACACCTTGGGCTGAACAAACTTGGACAAATCGATGTTAAAGTGTCAGCACATAAAACACTAAATTTTTCTCGTGGTGTTATCTTGGGGATGGACCTCCTTTTTGTTTCAGAAGAGGAAATAGTCTCTGAGTTGTCTGACCAAAATGTGTGTGCAGCCAGGCGGATCAAAGTGCGTAAAGAGGGTCAGTTCATTAATACAAAGCATATAATCCTGATCTTCAAGTCGCCTGATCTACCTAAAAGTATTAAGGCTGGATACTTGCACTGCCCCGTAAGACCTTACATACCAAACTCTTTGTGATGTTTTCTGTGCCAGCGCTTTGGTCATTCGAAAATGTCCTGTTGTGGCAAAATCACATGTGCACGTTGCTCTGTGGAAGGCTATGACAGCGAAAATTGCAATGCTGAACCATTATGCGTGAACTGCAAAGGAAGCCGGACAGCATACTCACGACAATGCCCAAATTGGAAATCCGAAAAGGAGGTGCAGACAGCAAAAATAACTAAAAATATATCATATGCCGAAGCAAGGAAGCTAGTCGCAGATGCAAATCCCCAAAAATTGTCATATGCTGGTGCATTAAAATCCTATAAATCAGTAGCCACACAGACAGCAATAGGTTTACCAAACAAACAGCCAATCCAAAATGAGGAAAGAAGTAAAATGCAGAATTCGATAATATCAATATTAAAACCTCAACATAACAAAGAAACGAAAGATAACCAAACTGAAAAGAACAAAGAAACAAAGAAAAATTTAAAAACTGTCAGAAATCCCAGTGTGAGTTCCTCTGGGAACCTAAGTTCAGACAACGTAGATTCTGAGATGGATGTGGAGAAGGGACTGGATATCCCGAAACATCTGCTTCCACAAAAATAAAAAAAAACAGCACCGAAAGAACAAAGATACAATATAATGGCCATCCTCATTTCATGGAATTGTCGCGGCTTCCACCAAAATCTTGATAATATTAAAGGTTTGATAGATTTACACCACCCTGTGTGCTTAGCAATTCAAGAGACTTTCCTAAAACATTTTCAACAATCAAAGCTTCAGAGGTACTGCCTCACAAGAAAAGACAATTCACTTGGTGAGCATGTGAACGAAGGTATCGGCCTCCTTACTTCACTTGACTATCTCTCTAATTCAATCTCTTTAAACACAGGTCTCCAAGCTGTTGGTGTCCAAGTAAATATACGAAGCTTAATTTCAATCTGTTCCATGTATTTGCCTCCAAATCAACATATCAATCAATATGATTTAGTGACCTAATAGAGCAACTAACTAAACCTTTTATCTTAATAGAGGACTTAAATGGACATAGTCCACTCTGGGGAAGAAGAGACAGAAACCCTCGGGGCAGACAAATAGAGCAAATGATCGGAGATCATTGCCTTTGCCTCCTCAATAACGGGCAGAATACTTACTTCCATGACCCTACAAGGACTTTTCACACTCTTTATCTTGCCATCTGTTCTCCATCTCTTTTGCCATTATCCACCTTTCATGTTGGCAGTTATCCTTATAATAGCGACCATTTTCCTATTTTTGTATCTATCACATGAGAAAGATCACATGAGATCTATCACCTGGCCATGTAGGCATAAAAGGGAATGAGCTGGCATACGAAACAGCAAAGTCTGCAACTGTTTTATTGAACAAGTTTGTCCCTTACAGTGATATTAAAACTGCCATTAAACAGGAAATATTAAATAAATGGCAATTATTTTGGGATGGTTTGTTGTTAAATAAGCTGAGAAATGTAAAAAGTAAAGTAGAAAACTGGGAGACGACTAGGAACCGAAAGGAGGAAGTCTTGTTAACACACCTCAGGATTGGTCACTCTCGAGTCACACATAGTTATTTTGTTGAAGGCCGAGAGTGAACCTCTTTGTTCAAACTGTAATTATATACTGAGCATGTCTCATTTACTAATTGAATGTCTGCTTTTTAACCAACTTCGTATCAAGTATTTTAATGATCACGACGTGCCACTTAACCGTATTATCGGAAAAGAAGTAAATAATAATTTGTTTCAGTACCTGAAAGAAACAGGTTTTTATTGTCTAATTTGACTTTTAATGTTGTTATTTGAGATTTTAATATGCCATACTTTGTGTTTTTTATTCATGTTTCATAATTGAAAGCATGTGAGTTTTATGTATCATGTGTTTCAGATTCCATCATTTTCTCTTATCAATCGGTTTCAGAAGTGTCATCGAGTTTTTAATTTGCACTTGTTTGCATTTTGTGTTTCTGTAATGTCAAATTCTGATGTTTTTTTTTACATGCTTTTCGGCGCATATAACCTTAAAGGTTTTGCACCAGGAAATCCATCACCATCACCATCATTGTCAATATTGGTTATTTTGTTAGTTGATTCAACTGCCCCCAAATGAGAGGAAAGCAATTGCTAAAAACAGTCATAAATTTCATTGTCTTTGTAAATTTTTTTAACATCATTTTATGGTTGCCTTCTGGAGATAATATAAGAATTGCAGTTCCATCCATAGGATGGCTGAAAATCCCTTTTAAGATGATCAAGTTTATGAGTTTTTTATCAAAGATTTTATAATTGTTTTATCCAGACACTCCATTTAAAGTATATATTTTACATAATTTGCTATTTTAACCATTGATTCGTGAAAACTATCCTACACTGAATTTATAATGAAATGGGGATTTTTTATGTGTTTTGCATCTAATATACTGTCTAAATATTATTGGAATTTTATTTTTAAAGCTTTTTGAATGCCACCGCTTAAAACGTGGCCAGTAGTCATTTTCTGACCTAGAGTAAGAATAACAGCAAACAAATCTTGAGCAGAATAACAATAATGCTTTGAAGAATTGGGTGCTCTTCTGTTATCAGTACTGGCTACAGAAATGTATGTATGTATGTTATATATATGCATATGTGCACATGTACACATACATATACATATATATGCACGTACAAAAATACATTTCTGAATCCAATTCTGATAACACATAAGTACTGAAAACTGTCTATTTTTGAATGTTAAAACTTGAATGCATAATTCTTATAAAATTTTGATTTTGTATTAAAAATGACAAAAAAAAAGTTTAAAAATTTAGTCAAAATGTAAAAAACTGACCTAAAAGAGATGAGAAAAAAGTGACTAAAAAAAAACTCAAATGTCATCAACATACTGATTATGAGCTTGAGATACAGCTATAAATATTATGTGTCTTTTAATACCTTGATAATTTTCAAAGGAAGCAAATGTTTTATTTATTCTATGATTAAAATTAAAGATGTTTCTAATATCATGTACAGTCGATTCTGCTTAATTGGGACACCGCTTAATCGGGACAGCCGCTTATTTGGGACTAATCTCAAAGAACAGATACCAAACTAAGAAGCCAATAGAAAATTTATATGTTTAATTGGGACAACATTCCGCTTAATTGAGACAGTAAATTTAAGATCACAGTAAATATTACGAGTTTGTTACGGAGAGTTGTCTTACAGCTTGTTGCACATGCGTTGCCTTACAGCTGACTGTATATGCGTTGCATCACAGGCGAGTGCAAGGGCGTTCTTATTCAGTTACCATTACATCTCGTACGTGATGACTGTTTCGTTTGTTGCATATTTATTCACTCACAATACACATCGCGCGTGAACAGTGTATAAACTTATTGTTAAAAAATTTAACCCTTACCAAAATGCCAAGAAATGATTTGACACTTTCTAGCAAAATTGCTTTGCTAGATAAAATAAAAAGCTAGCCACCTAATACAAGTTATCGCCGGCTCGCTGAGATAACTGGAGTACCAAAATCTACCATATCGCGTGTCTTACGACAAGAAAGTCAATTGCGTGAGGAATTGGTTTTACAAGAAGGACAAGCAGGAACATCCAAAAGGAAATGCGAGGGGAAGGATCCAGACGTCGAAGAAGCACTAGATCAGTGGTTTTCTATTGTTAGTGGCAGAGGTGTAAATATCAAATCGTATTGAAAATCATAATTCTAAATCGATATTGAAGGCGAAGTCAGAGGAGCTAGCTAAAAAACTGGGCCGCAATGATTTCAAAGCAACTGATGGGTGGTTATCGTGATGGAAAACAAGACACAACATTAAATTTTAAAAAGTGCACGGTGAAAAGGGCAGTGCCGACAAGGAAAGTTCTGAACAGCGGAAAACTACGAAAATTCCTACTTATTTAGAGAATTTTTAAACTGATGACATTTACAGTGCTGATGAAACCAGCCTCTATTATCATGCTACGCCAGACGGTTCCTTATGCTATAAACACATTGCACTGACTGGTTATAAAAAGGCGATGGACCGCATTACTGTGTTATGCTGTACTGACAAAAGAAAGCTACTGATCATAGGAAAAAGTGCTAGACCTCGATGCTTTAAGGGGTTGAGCATGGAGGGTTTACCAGTGGAGTGCCATGCAAACAAAAATGCGTGGATGACTTCTGAAATTTTTCGAAATTGGCTTACCAGTTGGGACTGAAATTTACAACATCAAAAAAGAAAAATTTTGCTGATTGTTGACAGTTGTGCGGCACACCCTCATTTAGACAATCTACAAAATATACAGTTGGAATTTCTTCCTCCTAATACCACATCTTTAATGCAACCAATGGACATGGGGAGAATAAAAAATTTTAAGACTTTGTATCGTGGGAAATTGGTTAATTACATATTAGAATCCATTGATGAAAATTTATTAACAACTTCCACAACAGCCAGAGAGATAAGTTAAAAAATTTCCCTTTTGGAAGCAATACAGTTTGTCGCTGATAGTTGGCGAGCTATAAAAGCCACTACAATACAGAACTGTTTGACTAATTGTGGCTTTAAACCCCTAGAAATTTCCTAAAATTTAAGCAACGAAGAAAATGAGGATATGTTGCAAGTTCCTATTTGTATTCACTATGAAGAGTTTTCAACAATAGATAACAATTTACCATGTTACGATGATAATGAAAACTGTGAGGATTCAATCGTAGAAGGTATTAAATCAAAAGATGGGAAATTAGACGAAGATGACGATGATGATGATGAGTCACCTGTGCCTTTGACTAACCAGGAAGAAAAAAAATGTATTGCCACGTTACAGTGTTATTTTTTGCAGGAAGGAAATGAAGGGAGTTCTGTATCTGCACTGAATATCTGCGCTGATTTTGTAGAAAAGAAATTCTACAAAAACAAAAAACAGACTACACTTGACTCATTTTTGTAATTTTAATTTAGAATTTTAGATTCATATTAATTTTAGATAAATATTAATACAGAATTTTCCCATTTGTAATTTACATTTATTAAAATTATTGAAAAAAATATGTATTGTTTAATTTATTAAACAATTTACTTTAATTTATTAAACTTTAATTTATTAAACAATACATAAAACAGTTATTGGCCTTAGTTTCCAAAACCAAATAAAGTTATTTAAAAAACTGTGAAATTCATTTAGTTGGGACAAAATGCCCGGTCCTGATGTGTCCCAATTAAGCAGAATCGACTGTATCATATTGCTTCAATAACAGAAGTTCTTTTTTCTCTCCATACAAAACTTTCAACAAGGCCCACTGATTGCAAACACAATTTTTCCTTTTTTAAGATTTGCAATGGCACCCAAAATTTGGATACTTTTTTGCAGACGTAATGTACTCCATATGAATGTCTGAAACTACAAATACCTCTTTTTAGACCTTTATACATGGGAATGTGAAAATATTTGGGAAAAAATATATTTTGTATCTGAAGGAATATAGTAATATGTATTTCAGCTGCAGAATTTTTGTGTAGCTCTGTTACCTCACTTTGCACTGAAAATAATGCCCAATGATAATAAGAAAATACCGTATATAAACTCATGTGCAGAATTAAGAGAATTTGCAAATTATGCCTATTTTACAAAAAGTGTTGAGCTGAAGGTATTAATTATGCCACTGGAGAACTTGTTGCTCAGTCCATTACTTTTGCAGGAATTTGACATTATGTGCAAATTTTCTTAATTTTGCATATGAGTGTATGATACAAACTTCAGATTCCCCCCCCCCCAACTTTATTTAAAGTAGAATGCATTAACCCTCTGGCTGCTGATCCCACAGTTTCCAGGGGCAACTCAAATGTAGCAAAATTTGCTTATTCCGCGATTTTTGCGGGCATGTGTTTTTCTTCCTTTATTAAGGAGCACATCCCGCCTTTTCACCATTTAACTAGGGAAAAAAAATATATAGAGTATTAGACGTTTAATTTAGATTTTGACCGACTGATGTCATTAGTCATCCACTAAATTGCAGCACTGAAGATACTTGGTATTTACCGCTTTAACTTCACTATGTTTGTCGCCTTTTTCTAATCAGAAATGGCTGCTAGAAAACGTTCAGCGATTGATGAAAGAAAGATGCAAATGGAAAAAAATTCGCAATGAAACATGAACCTAGTGCAAAGACTGAAGTTGGACTTTTCCTTGAACCCTATTTCAAACTCTATCATACTAAACTACATTTCTAAGGTATTTTTTCCTCCGTGCATTATATTTTCTTAAGTTTTATACATTTTACTTTTTTGTATTATGTAATAAACAGAAACTAACTGTAACTCAATTGAAATTTATTATTAATTTTTTTTTTTTGTGTGTGTGTGATAATATCTGAAATTAGTTTTTCTGACAGCTTAGTTTCTCATGATAAAAATCTGTATAAAAAATCTTTTCTAGAAATTAAAAATCCATATTTCAATTCTATAGTATGTATAGATTTAAAATATGAAAGAAAAAAAGTGTACAATTTTTGAAGCGATTTCGGTGCACAAATTGAGAGCGTTAAATGACAGTAGTGAGTATTCAGTTTAAAAGAGAAACATACCATTGTAAAATTTAAAATTAATGCAAAGAAATTTAGGAAGAGAAGGGAAATATTTACATGTTTTTTTACTCATACATGTTTCACCATTGGATTTAGACAATTTTTCCATATTTATATATCATATCTATGTATGTATCATGCCATATCATTAAACATTATTGATTGTTAAAATTGTGTGTCACCCTGCTAGATTTATGGCATGTTTCACATGTTAAACTTGGCTCATGAAGCATTTCAAATAACAACATCTTTTTGTGGTTTTAATTGTTTCTGAAAATTATTATTTTAATATTAGTAGAATGTTTATTAATTTCTATCGAAATAGTTTATGGAAATTTCATGTATAGTAAAATGTGTGTTTTCTTTTAGCAAAATATTTGGTGTTAATTTTTATGTACCTCTTCTGGCATCATCAGTTCTGAAAGTATTAGGTCAACTTCATGAAAAAATTATCAGTTGTGATCAAGACTGTAGCCTTGAATTCTTGGCTAAATTAATTGGAAAACTTTGTGTTGTTGGGCATGCTAGTAAGTAATTTTTTATTTATTTAAAAGGAACCTACTCTGTTTTGCCTTTAAAACTTTGTGTTCGAGCAAACTGTGGGCAATGTATTATTTTTCATTAATTTTTTTGTTATGATTCTATATGAATTTTTTCATGCATTTCTAATATTCTTGTTAAATTTAGTGGATAATTTAAACATGTCTACAAAATTATATAAAAGTTCTTCAAAATATGAAATAAATTATGTAAAAGATACTGATGTTTTTTTCATTTGCTTATCTGTGAAATATTCCAAAGTTGCTGCTAAAACTTCCATGTATTTAATTGAAGAAATTGTAAATCGCTCAGTTATTCTTCCAAATCATCATCAAAAGCAAATCTAGAATTAATGCTGTTACTTGTTAAAAAAGATCTAAACATCTGAATCTTCACTACTGTAAAACTGTGGATTCCAGTCTTTTCTATGCTATATTACTTAGAATATATATATACTAAGAAATATTTTATTAGTTTTTGCACTTCCTGGAGTGTTTATGTACTAGTGACTGGTTGTAATGATGATTAGTGACTTTTCCTGTCAAGGATATAAGCCATCTTTATCACATCCTCTAAGATTATATTTTCCAAGTTTCTAAACACCATAAATAATTAAATTATTTAAACTGCATATTTCAGTTTTGATAGAATTTTATGGTTTCATTTTAAATAGTTATTAGTTACATAATATTTTTAATATTTATAAATTAATTGACATCTGGCACTTTCAAGTTTTTGTTGTGAGTAATTTATCAGTTGAATGTCTATTTTACAGCTGTAATGCCACAGACTAGCAATAAATAATTTGTATAGCAGTTGTAAATGTTCTTTTCCTTTAAACCATGTATTAATTGCAGCCATCTCTTCCTTTAAACTATGTAATGTAATAATTAATATGGCTTCTATGACAGTGCACCTTTTTGTTGTTTTATAATTTCATTGTCTGGGAATTTGTATCCTAATTTTTTAGCGGTGCTTTGCACCATGAAAAAAACAGGTAGCTTATGTTTCCTTCATTTGGCAGCTTGTAGATATCCGAAATTATTGAGAGCAGAAGCAAATGCTAAGAAAAAGCGTACTGAATTAGATTAAATAAATTTTTAATAAGAGAAAGCTAAAGTTATTAAAATATTGCAAAAGCTAATCAAATTTTTGTTGAAAAATTGTAACTATTGGTAATACAAGAGTGCTGTTATAGGCAAATTGCTCTTTATGTAAATCAAAATTATCAATTAATATGTAAGAACCACACTTTAAGTTTTAATAAACTTATTATAGTTTCCTTTTTAAGTTGCTGTGACTTATCTTTCTTGTCTAACAGTAATATCAAAAGCCTCGTGACCAAGAGACAAGGATTGTGCATGCCATTGGCTTAAACCTTGGCCATCTTGTAGATGACAGTACGAATTTGCTTAGCTCCATACGAGTTTGAAGGAAAATCCATTGGGAAATGCATCTGAGAGTCAACCTCTCGAAAAGACTTACCTCAATAGTATATTAAGTGTCTCTATATGGCAGAGTCACTTTATGGTTATAAACATTCATGCTCTATCCGGGCTTCAAACCCGAGCTGAAGCTATAGCAGTCAGATCTGTACTGCCTTTCCATCAAAGCAGCTTTTCTTTATTGAGCATGGTAGAAAGAAGTTACATATTTGTAATTTTCATTAAATTTAAAAGAAGAGTAAAAGTATTTTCTATGTAATGTAAAAGTATTTTCTAGTTGTGTTCATTCAACCCTTCATAAGATAACCACGTATAATTTCAGAGAACTTTGGTCTTTGTATAGGTTTAAAGAAGAGAACTATCATTGATGTTCAGTACTTTTATTTAATTATGGTCTCAAAGGCAGCATCACCTCTAGAAGTCATTACTTAGAAAATATCACTATATATTTTAAGTTATTTAATTTAAGTGAAAGATATATTTTCCGATAATTTAACGAGATTTAGAAAATGGTACTACAGTGCAACCAAAAATGTTTTTGTCAAGTTTTATGGCTATTTGCTGTACATCTGTAGAGCATGCCTTTTAGCAGCCACCTGAAGGCATCAAATATGTCAGGCATTAGGGGAGGATGCTATCAATGAATACATTGCCAGGTGTTAGTTCCAGCCTTTGTGATGAATCCGATAGTGGACCACTACAGGTTACTAGATGATCAGGTCTTGAAGGTAGCCTCCATACACAAGAATGTCAGACAAATGTGTGGTGAAATTGTGTGGTTAACTAGGAGGAATGAGTGACAGTCTGTTTGTTGTTGCTGTCTCAGCACTGTAACACACCCACATTTAGTTGAATGCTCATGAGGAATGAAAAGTGGGTCCAATATGACACTCCTAAGCAATATTAGACATTGGTTATCATCATGTGACCCTGCACCAGACACCTTAAGACTTATGCTCTGTGTTCAGTGGGCTAGTTGGCAGTTGGTACATTATGAACTATTACTACCAGGCAAAACCATTACTGAGACCTGTACTTGCAACAGATGCAACTTGCTTTACAGCAGGAGGAACCAGTGTTAGCTAATTGCAAGGGCATACTTATACCTTTATGACACTGTGAGACTGCATGTGGTAAAGATGAGTGGGGATATTATTCATCAACTTGCTTGGGAGATACTGTGCTTATCACACTTAGCACCCACAAATTAAATCTTTATGATCTTCTCCATTCCCTGACAAAAAACTCAATGCAAAATCCTTCAACAATGAGGCAGAACTCCAGCACACACTCATGGATCCAAGACCATCCCGTTTTATTGCCATGACATTGGACAACTTTAGGAACCTTGACAAAGGGTGCTGGATGCTGGTGGAGATAACATTAAACATAACAATGAGTACCATTTGCTGTATGTCTGATTTTGATGGTCACAAATGGCAGGAATGTTTTTGGTTACCTTGTATTTTAATACTGTTTTTGTAATGATTTCTCACGTCATGGTCTGTATCTATATTCGTTTTTTTATATATTTTTTATATTACCATGAATCATTTCATATTATATGGCCTTACATTTTTTAGCTTGATAATTCTAATTGATACTTTTTATGTAATTTTTCATTGTAGCTATTATTGCTAAGAAATTTTCTGTAGAATTTATCAAATGTTGTGAATCAGATTATGTATGGAGGCGAATGGCTCAACATCTAATTAGAAAAATGCCTACAGCTTCTCTGGAGTCATTCATTACAAATATGCTTTTAGTTATTCCCTGGTGAGTATGCTTTTGGTTAAAAATTTGCTGTAGAAACTATTCATTAAAAAAATTGTTTGTCATATATGTTTTTGTATTTAGGCATTGTTGGCAATAAATTATGGATACTAAAAAATTGGAGCAAGGCATATTATTGTTTTATATATAATAAAATAGGAAAAAATTTCATTCTTTTTATCCCCGAAGATTTATAAAGGTGTTTTAGATTGTGAATTTAGATCAACAATGTTTGAAACATACTGCAGTTATAGAGAAAAAGTTGTAAATAACTCACAAAATTTCAAAGCATTTCTTTTTTTTAGTGAATTTTAAAATGTTTAATTATGCATACACATATGTGCACACCTGTAATATAAATACAATCTGAAAAAAATATAAAAAATATATACAGTCTTAAAAAAAATTCCTCAAGAGTAAACTGTAAATATATATAATCTAAAAAAAAAAAAAAAAAAAACACACTTCCTCAAAAGGGTAAAAATAATATCTTTTGAGTTTTTTTAAAAATTATTTTGCATAAATGATGCGTAAAAATATTTGTAAAATAATCTCTTGCATTAGAAGTATATTTGGCTAGCCTAAAACTGTAAAATTACTAATTCAAAGGAAAAAAGAATTAAAGTTTCTCAGAAATAACTACTTAACCTCATTTATTTAGTAGATCAAAGTGCTGCTGAAGATATAAAAAAAAATGGAGATTTCTGTTTTCAACCTCCTGGTATTGGTTTATCAGAATCTATAAAGAAATATGCTTTAGGAAGTGTGTTCTGTAAGTGCTATTTTTTTTTTTATTAAAAACAGAGAAACTGGCAATAAAATTCTGAGCTCCTTCATGGACCTTGCAAACTTCCTCTGGCACTGGATACAATTTGGAGTCATGGACCACTTCCTTGTATCTGGACTAGACATTGGAACTCTTTGTTTGTCTTAGAATCTCATTGACTGGGTGCACTGTTACTGATGTGTCATTAGCATTCACATAGGGCACTTTTTGAATTTTCTGTCCTGAAGTGGCTGATCATCCATTGGGGACTTCCAACGTGAACTCTGAGTTTGATATCATTGCTTTGTCTCATGGCTGGGAGCATTAATTATTTGGTATACTGCGGAAAAAAAAAGGGGGAGAGTTCTATATCACCTGTTCTACTGGGCCAATTGACGAAATTGAAATTGTGTTTTTCATGTCTCGAAAGTGTGACTTAGGATATATATTAGATTTATATATAGCACTGTTCTAACATAGGTATTTTGATACAAAATCGGACTTTTTCTAATATAACATACCATTTTTTTACATATTCGATTCTACAACTCAAATTATGCCTAGATATTGAATTTTGTAAAATTTGGTGCAAAATTTACGGAAAAATTCAAAATTTTAACTTGCCATATTTTTTTCAGTTTGCACCAAGAATAGTTCACTTGGTGAACTTCTTAATATATGGCAACCTATTTTCCTTTCCCTTATTACATCAGCGTGAGTGGAGAAAAAGTCACAATCGTTCCCTACTTTCAAATAATTTTCCTTTTTATATATTTAATTATCATCATTATTATTTTAAGGATTTTTTTCCTTTTTTGAATTTCATTTTAATTGTTTAAGTTGCATGATTTCTTTCAAGAAACTGTTTTAAAATTTTCTATTTACTAATTCAACCACGTAGTTTAAATAAAAGGTGCATTGTTTATTTTTTTGAAATAGTTTTCTTTATACTATATTTTTTAGTCATAGTTATTACTTTAGGTCATTTTAAAATTTTCAGAATTTTATTTTGTTTGTGCTGCATTTTCTCTTCAGATAATTGTTTTAAAATTTTCTATTTTTCATTTGTACTGCTCATTTTAAATATATTTATTAATGTAAAAATTTTCCAAAATTTTATTTATTTGAATTGCATTTCTTTGGAAAGTATACTTTGTGACTCAGACTACAATGCATTTGAAAACTGCATATATTAAAAGAGAAAATGCAGTAAAGCACAGTTGACACATCTTTCAATGGGCCGTTCAGAAAAGATATATAAATAAGAGAGATATATAACCAACTCAGGTTGCTGGTGTGATGATCAGTATAACATGACTAACTTGTAATGCCCATTGGGAGGTGAAGCAGACGGAATAATAATAAATAAATATAACCAACATTTTAACTTAGGATGACATTCATACATTGCTTTAAACAGTTTTATCATTGCGCCCATTGCTTTAGACAATTTTATCATCCTACGTTTAGTTTCTTAAAATGTTATTCATATTTTAGTCAAATATTTTATTTTTGAAATCGCAAGAATCAAATATCATAAGATTAAAAAAAATTTTAATTAAAAAAATACTAAATTTTATGCACAAATTTATTTTTCTTCTTAATGGCTTGCTCTTTTTCTTCAGGCATTCTGCAAGTATATTAAAAAGCATCCAACTTTTCTAAACATCTTGGCATTTCTGACATTCATTTTAAATAAAGTTATCGCCTTCCATTTCATAAGGGCCCCCAAACGGCCAAGCTGCAAAGTCGCTGAACACTGGTAGTTCACTCCAGGTTTCATATCCCAGCAAACAGGCTGGTTGCATAGGCGTTTTCATGGTTTTTCTCAGGTGTAACGTGCATATGAGCTGGTTTCTCTGAGAAAGTTCTTTGCGAAGGCATCCCTCCTTTTAGGCAGATAGCCCTGCTTTGCCGTAACTTAATAATCCTATTCAATCCATTTCATCAGTATTTGGTCAGAGCCTTTATCAGTCTTTAGAGGCTAGGCATTTTGAAGGCGTGAGATGAAAGGGAAGAAGTCAAGAGTGAAAACGTCTTTAGATGACATCCATATACATCACTGGATAAATTCCTGAATCTTCAAATAATTTGACTGAGAAATCGTGGGATTCTCTGTTTATGATACGATATGATGTTCTATGATGTAATTTAAATTTATACCAACCATATAGTCGAAAACCAGTCGCTCTTCGCTTTAATTTGCAATGATATCATTTTTGTCTTTTCCGTCAGCACAAGCTCAAGTAAATTAACTTTCTACGAAATCAATTTTTTTGCCTTAGAAAATTTTCCTTAATTATTGCAAATGTTCATTATTTCATGTGTAACAAGAAGCTATATAAGTATCCCAATATTAAATGCATCAAATACTAACTTCAACAATATAACAACTTTTAAAATAAAGCAGTTGACTGTGAAAGAGTATTCAATAAAATACACTTACGAAATTTTCGAGGACAGTTACAACTTAAGTCATACGGTACACATTTATTGAATATAAATTAAATTATATTTGCTGTGACTTCTACTTGTTATTTTATTTTTCATAGAAGCTGATATCACATATAGTTGAGTGGTAAGCTCGCTTGGCTGCAAAGGGAAAAGTGGCGAGTTCGAACCTTGCCCATATCAATTGTAAATTAAAGCTAGCTTTTCTCATTTTGAAACTTGTTTCTTATATTTAATCATGAATAATTTTATTCTTATTTGATCTGTTTATTATTATTGCTTTCATTTCTTATTTTATCTATTATTATTGTTTTTAATTTAATTTAAAAATGCACACTGTAAATAGGAACCATTAATCCATTATGTAATGATATATATGCATCTCTTGTAAAAGCTACTTCTTTATTTTTACTTGATTGCATATTTTATTCTCCATATAATTTTACATAAACTGCCCAAAATTTTAATCTTATTTTAAATCTAAAAATAAATAAAAATAAGGAATAATAAAGAGAAAAACAATAGAAAAAATCTGAAAGCTTTCAGATTTTATATTACACCCAAACGGTTGCTTTTTTTTATAGACACATACATGTTTTAAAAGCATTTGGGCTAATGTCTCATTGTGCTAAAATATTTAAAAACAGCATATCTTTAGAAATTTTATTTATACTTTTTTCTTTTAATTTATTTGTGTCATAATATGTGCAGAATAATCAAATTATAGAACACTTTACTTACTACACACTTAAACACTTACTACACAGATTCCCTTACACATACTCCCATACCACACATAAACAAGCAAGCCAAATGAGAGGGGGAAGATTAAAAAATATGAAGTTGATTTTATTATATGGTGGATGGTGTTTCAAGTCATTTAATTCTCTTTATATACTGTTTTATAAATTAAAATTTTTTACAGTTTTATAAATCTTAATTTGCATAAAACTGATTTGTACGTATAATAACTGTTTAGTCTTACTATCTGAGTTATTAAATTGTTTAATGAATGACATTTCACTATAAAATGAATCGAGTGTGATATTCTTCTGGCCAAGCTATGAAACAGCAAGATAAACTTGCAGCCTCCTATGAGTGTTATATGATTTTTTCTCTTCAATAATTCTATTGGCTAAACACAGACTTCGCTCGCATCCTCGTTTGGAAGACTTTTCGCTGGCAACGTGCATTTCATTGTGCCATTTACATTTGTATCGTAGTCTTGTGGATGCACCTTAATGGCTAGGGCACTTTCAAACATGGTGGGCTCCATATAAGCAAAACAGTATTCTCAGGAAAGCATAAATGCTTGACCTGGTAATCTGTATGGTTTTCGGCACATCCTCTGATTTCTCCCATATTGGAAAATACCCAGAGGAAGATCTAGTGGGGTCATGTATTTTCAGTGACTCAATCTTTCCAATTATTTCTTTAATTATGGGCAGTAGTTAAACTGGATATTTAGTTATACTATTTAATTTTTGATAATTGATTGCAAAAAGGCATGCATTATGATTTATTGATGGGCCATTATTCTTATTTCTGCCTAATTTTACTGCCGGCCTAGTTATGGGAATTTTAATTTTGTTTCTTAGCATTTCTTGGATGTGTTTTTCAATTATTTCTTCTTTAACTTTATCATAGTGGTAGGGCTTTGCGCGATGGGGGGGGAGGAGAGTTGATTTCTGTTAACCCTGGTTTCCCGCTGAATAAAGTAGTAAAGCTTCTTACAAGCAGATCCATCTTCAGTTTTTCTTCTGGCTTCATATCTTTGAAGTCTATGGCCAGGCTGTTATTTCCTGGAAGTTAATTTTCACTGCTGCCACTTTTAAAAAATCCATTCCTAAAATTACAGATGCTTGAAGATTTTTCGCAATAAAGACAACCCCATTTTGGTTCTCATTTTTGACCTTTACATTTAATTTAACTTTAATTATATATGCGCACTACTTGTTTGGACAGTAATAATTTTCATTTCTTCGATACCAAACACTCTATACCATTTAAAATTCTTTCCAAAAATTTTTTCTGCCAAGAAATTACTTTGCGCCCCAGTATCCAATAATGCGTCTTGTTGGCATGTTGTTTTTTTAAACAGGATTTGGATTATAGGCAGGGAAAAATTTTTGATTGAAACTGTATTTAATTGAATTTCAGAGGGAATTTTCTCCTTCTGAGATGTATTTTTTGTACCCTCTGTTTTCAGTACTTTTTATTAGTTTAAATTTTTTCTGTCTTACCCCTTAGTTCTGTTTTGTGATTTATCTTGGTGATTCCCATTTGTGAGTGAAAATTGCTGTCTATTTTCAAAGCGTTTACTGCCCCTTGGCTTCCATTCCACTACAGATCTGCAAAAATATTCATTTTATCACTAGCTGTATCTTGATATATGCATACATTTCCCCCTCGTACTTTAAACTTTACCGCAAGCTTAAATAAATTCTCAAGCATGCTCAGGTATCTCAATTAAAAAAAAGGTCTCTGCATTTTTTTCCCCTCGTACAGTAAATTTACCAGCTGTATATTTCTCAAAATCAACTCGACCAGTTCTTTGACCTTAATCTGCTATCTATTAAACAATTCAGCTTCCAGTTTTATCGTGTCTTTCAGCACGAGAAATC
This sequence comes from Stegodyphus mimosarum, assembly GCA_000611955.2. NCBI lineage: Eukaryota > Metazoa > Arthropoda > Arachnida > Araneae > Eresidae > Stegodyphus > Stegodyphus mimosarum. Next base: position 1,025,524 of record KK113062.1, on the reverse strand, counting down.
CTTTTACTGGGGCAGCTTTAAATACTTCAAATGTAAAGTCTCACTGCCTGGTTCATCTAACAAACATTTACCGATGCCTTTATGCTAGCTCACTGCCTGTCCTCACACTGTGGTGGTGACCTTTTGTGTTTCCCAACTGGGTATAGCAAAAAATGAGTATCCAATTGCTCTAATAGCTCATTATGGAACGTTTGCTGTCAAAAGTCACTGCAGTTCTCATCGATGCCCACATTGTATCGATGATGAATCTAAATCCTTCCTCTGGATTTGAGTGCATGTGGAGGCTCTGATGCTGAGAGGGCCAGACTAAAAGTTGTATTGTGTTGAGCCATAGTCTGAGATTTTGTTAGGACAGCAGTAGAGTTTAATCTTCTTTGCTACCATAAACAAAGTATGAACTCCTAACAGACTTAGAGTGAATTATCGTTTCATCTGAACAGAGATACAAAATGTTAAAAAGCTTTTGAAGTAAACCTTTTTTATTAAATCAGAATGGAATATAAATGCATGACTCATAAATCAGCCAACTACTTGTGGTGATATAACTTAAAGTAACAGTAAATTCAAATTTAAAACTAAATCTCATAGGCAAAGGCTACACAAATTGATTAACGTGGAATTGGCTGAACCCTCTCAATGGCGTAACATTTTAAATGTTGGCAACTGTAATTCAGAGCCGAAGAATGTAATCATATATGAGCTAACTGATGTAGTAACATGGCCTCAAAATGCAGAAACACGCTCTGGCTTAGAATTTAACAACCTCGGCTTAAGTACTCAATCTAATTTACATTCTGGCAAGGAAATGGGAGGGAGAAGTGACAGTAAAGATCTAAAGCATAAAATATCTGGTTAAGGAAAAATAATAGTAACTTTACAATTCAATGAAAGTTAATTATTAAATATTTTAAGTCAAAGAAGCAAGGAAACAAATATTACCTGTAGCATTTTTATCCGTGTAAATTTATTAACATCTTGGGAGCAGTTTCTTAGAAGTGAAACCCACTTATTGAATTTTGTTGTATTTTTTTCAGTTTAAAAAATGTATATTCTTTTTTCATTTCACAGTGATTTATATGTAGTTTAATTCATTTGTATGTATATTTTTTCTTAACTGCTAACTAGATGGTATTGAAATTTTTAATTTAAAATTAATTTTATTATCCATTATATGGTTGGTCCATGACAGGTCATTTTATTTCTAGGTATGGTTATGTTGATTGGATTTTAGGAGATGAAGGTGTTAAAATTGAAAAGTTGAACTTTATCATGACAGTTAAATTGTTTCTCATGCGATGTTTTCAATCAGTATGTATTTTTATCATATAGATTGAATATCTGTTAAATTTATTGTGAAATGGTTGAAAAGTTTTACATTTTATAATTTTTTTTTGAAAGTCTGAAAAGGAAAATTATTTTAATTTTCAGTCTTTTGTGAATTTCTTTTAATTTGTATTTATTGCTTTCATTATACTTTTGTTTTTGAGGGAGACAGAAATTACCTGAAAATTATGGATTTAACTTTCAGATTTAAAAGATTTAACAAAATCATGTAGTAGCTTTTAATAAGGAAATTAAATAGTCATTACATTTTAGATTATTATCTGTATTAGAATGGTAAGAATAATAGTTACAGGTTGATTTTTGTAGAAAGTGATTTGTTGGAATGCTAGTGGAAGTACATATAAACAATATGTCAGCATGAGGCAGTGTATCAAGTACTCGTACCATTACTGATGCCTGCACAATACTCATGTCAAATACTTCTTTTGAGGCATGGAGAATGTCAAGATGGTAATCAAGCTCTTGTCATGTGTGGTTTAGCTTGTTGATATTGGCACTAGACATTATAGGCATTGGCCACTAGTAAGGCAGGAGGTGGTGGTCACTTTATTATAGAAGCACTTAACAGATAGCCCACTGTTGTCTCCTATGAGAGGACAGATAATTTGCATCCATACCTTCTTTGGGATTCGAACCCCGGCCCTTCGGTATGGCAGTCAGAGTCACTAATAACTTTCCTGTTTGGGCAGTTAAATTTAAAAATGCCAAAACATGAATATTTATGTCATTTAAAGTAATTTTTTGTGTAACTGGAAGTATATGTCTCTGGCCAACAGTTGCGGAAATAAAGGCCGAATAAGGACTTTTATAGGCACAGTGTGTACACACACATATGTACACATATATAAGAAATAAATAAAATAAATAGACTTTATATTAATCCAAAGTGGTAAATTTTCTAACAAGAAACCACAAATTAAAACAATTTAAAGTAAATTAATACAAAAATAAAAATAAAAAAAAAACAGGTAAAATTAAATAATAGTTGATAATTCATTGGTCTTTGTTAAGGAGCAGCTGAAATAATTATCAACAGAGCCATAATTCTGAATTATACCTGGACAAATTGCAAAACTAATCAAAGAAATCTTTAAATAAAAATATTAAAAGGAAAAAAATGTTAATATAAAATTTAAAGTAATTAATTTTTTAAGAAACAAAACTTTAAAAAAAATTAATGTAATAAAACTTATTTGATGTTATTAGGCATAAAACTTTTTTTTTCATTATTTACCATATTTTTTTATTCAGATGATTTTTTCAAAACAGGTACCCTTAAAAACTGCATTTTTTGGATTTTTAACAGTAAGATTATTAAACTAATTCTTACTCAGGTTATTTTATAAAATTTCTAGAATCTTAAGATTGTAGATAACTTTTCCTTTAATTTATGTATCTCACTATAATATGTAGTAATTCCTTCTGTTTCTAGCGCAGCTTTTGTAAAATTAGCTAACATGCTTAATTATTTTAGTACTTCTGTAATTTTGAATCTGCTTAAAGCATATCATCATTTCAATAGGACCTGATTCTTCAGAACATAATAGGCTATTTTGCCAGTTCAGATAGTCGAATAAGTTCTTTTTGGAAGGTAAGTAAGATTTATTCAGTTTATTTAACTGTTGTTTTATCATTTCTGTATTTCTGTGTGTATGTTTCATAAAGATGTTTCAAGTTAAAATTACCATTAACATGAGAGCTCAATACTTATGTAAAACCCTTCGACCATTTTTGCCTATTAAAGAAAAGACGCCAAACTACGTGATTTTTCGCCAAAAATGGAAAAGTCTTCTTCAAACATGCTGGGTTTGGTGTAACCTTGATTACACGTGTTAGTTATTATTCTTGAGTAAAGGCTCCTTTTTTTCCCTCTATCACACATTTAAAAAAAAAAAAAGATTAAAATTTGGGACCTGCCTACTACAAAAGAGCATTCTGTTGAATATTTCCGAAGTTATGGAATCTTACCAGCCTAAAAAAATGTGTTAATGACCACGATATGGCGACATTATGGAAAAATAATGGAAATTTTAAATAAAAAATTAAATATAAATAAATGGTAATATGATAAATTTGAAAGAAAAATAAGAATAGAACATTTTTTCTTTTGTTTAGTAAATGGGTTTTTTTGCTTTGGCACAATTAGCACCGTCTCTTGTGGTCGACGGGATTTTCCATTAGTTACTTGACTGAAACATACTTGATTGAAAATGTTTCATATTCCTACATTTTATAAGTGCCCAGCATTTTTTTCATTAGTGTAATGAATACAGTCAAACCTACTTATTGTAATTTTGGTTTATGGGATATCTTGATCAGTAAAACAAATTTTATGTGTCTTAAACCATGGCAATTTCTTTTAACTCTCCTAAAAAAACACATCTAATAGAATATGATATTAATGCTGTCCTGCTTATAAGAATAATTTTGGCAACTAAATAAAGTTTTCAAGCAATCTTCATTTGTATTTTATGCAAGTTTGGTGGCAGTGAGAGGAAGTAGTGTCCACAAAAGCAGTACATAAAGTGTCTTCATTTATTAGATATCTGGAGACAAAATATTCATAATTCTGTTATAAAGACATTTGTTTTTATTTTCTTTTCATTTCTTTGCCCTTCCTGATCGAGATTTTCAAATCTAGTATAAATATTTAACATTTTCTAGTTTTATTTTTATTTTTTCCCTCCTCAAATCCAATGAAGTCTTAAAAAATCTGAAGTGATTAATTCATATTGTATCCAGTCCAACTCCAATTGGGATGACAGAAGAAGAGTTTTCCAAATTTGTAAACCTGTCTTATTAATGTCAAAATTTCCCTTTTAACCAGTACTGCTTTTGTAGAAAAATCTTACATTAGAAGGATGTTAGTTTTATTGAAACGGAATGCTAATTTTCTTAATTAAATGCTAGAACAGGTTTAATTATTACTTTAATTAATTAATGCTGTTATTTCAAAAAGGGAATTTCCTATTAATGTATATTATAATTGATGTATATTTTTTGCTCATATTTTTAATTTAAAATTGTCAAGCATTAATTTCAAACTTATCTGATATTTGTTTTTAACCATTCTAATTTTGAACTCACATTGGAACAATTTCTTTAGATTTAGCACTAATCTTTTTTCTTTGTAAGAATACAATCATCATTTTTAAATTTCTTAAAAAAATACTGATAATACCAAAAATATAGTAAAATTCAGTAATATATTTCTGTGAGAGATGCACGTAATGGAACTGATTGATTAAAAGAAAAGGAAAATGTTTCCATTTTAACCAATGATGATAGGTTTTGCTGATGTTATATCTGAATTTCTGAGTTAAATGTAAGAATAATTCTTTCAGGTGGATCCTGTAAATTGGCTGAAAAGTCTTCAGCAAATTGTTAATATGTTCAAGATTTTTGAAATTTTTAAATCATGAGAAGTATTCACAAAGTCAATAATTTCATTAAACAGGATTTGTGTAATGTGTATTTTGTTTCAGTTTTAGCTTTTAATACTTGAAAGGTACATAAATTGAGTGTTTTTTATTATTTTCTAAAATTCCTACATTTTCTTAGATTTTTGATACTTTGCTTTCTTCTTGGAGTGATGCAAGTACTTTGAAATACCAAAGTTTTCAACAGCAAAAATATATTGCTTCTGCTCTAATAGTGTGTGCAGGATGGTTAAAATTAAAAGGAAATACAAACAGAAAAGGTAATTTTATTTTTTTAAATTTTAGTTATAGTTATGAAGCCTGGATTTCTCTTGTAAAATATCTGTAAATATGAATGAAATTAAAGTTATGAATTTTTAGAAAAAGGAAAAAAAATCACCTAGCTACAGAAGTAGAAAATAAAAGTGTTTAGAATAGTTTAATAATAGCAAAAGAAAAAAAAAAGAGTGAGAGAGATTTGAAACATCTTTTCATAATCTGTGACATCATTAGACATTTTGATAAGCTAGTTTGCTTTGATTTTATTCTTGACTTCAATATATGCAATATTCCAGTTATTTAAATTTAAAAAAAATGAATATATCTTTCTGGTTTACATTAATAGTTTAATTTTGAAAATAGGAAACTTCTTAAAATGGTATAATTCATTATATTCCTTTTTTAGAAAATTGTTAAAATATCTAAGTTAACTTTATTTCATCATCCATACATTTGAACCCATTTAAAAAAAGTCTGGTCTAATGATACATTTGATTATTATAATTATTTGCAGTGATGTTAAAGAGGGATGATATTGCCTGTTTTTTTTAATATTTATATGTTTAAAATGATATATATGTTTATAATTAAACTGTTAAATTTAGTTTTATGTGCCTGAGAAATTAGTACTTTTGCCAAGAATTCAAATTTTACTGCTGAATAATAGAATACATTTCCATGCTTTAGACCTGAAATCTGATGTTTTTAGGAATAGATGCGTAAAACTATGAAACATTCATAATTACCCAAGATTCTCTGCCTGGCAGTTGAATGGGGTAACCCTTGTATATTTTGCCATAATGAAATGATCTAATCCAGTCCAAAAAATAAAGATGTTTATATGAGTATAAAATCCTTAATCGATTGAATTTGTCATTTATTTACAATCTGCATGTTAGAACATTATCCACAGTTTTTTTAGGTGCAGTTATTGTATTTATTTTATCTCAGAGATAAAACCATAATGCTTAATTAATTTTTATAAAAGATTTTCATTATTACTCACACATAAATTGAGTTCAGAAACTTGGATATTTGACAGAAATTGGGTAATTTGTGAGGTGACTGAAATGTTCATATCAGAATCACAAATGGGAACCATACTAAATTAAAAAAAAACTGATCTTCTATTGAAGTTTGATTGATAATTATTGTTTAAACTTCCAAGAACTTTAATATCTGGTCAAAAGTTTGGCCTGAAAATCTCGGTGTTTGCAAACATGTCATTAAATATAGTATTTTTTTGTCATTAAATATAGTATATTTTATGTCTGGAATTTGTTTCATTTGGCATACAGCTTTAATTGTTTGAACACATTTCAAGATGAATTTGGCAAAAAAAAAAAATTATATATATATATATATATATATATATATATATATAATTTGATTGGCTGAGATGTTAATAAAAGATCGAATTCAACAAAAGTGTATGCTTTTTTAAATTCATTTATTATTTCAAAAAGTGCCTCACTTTGTAATTAAAAACTTTATTTTGTAGTACATTTAGATAAAGTGTTACATGGAACACACATAAGAATTGCAAGTTCTGAAGCATCTGTTCGTAACCTGGGCATGATCGTTGGAGATAAATTGATAAGTGCCATTGATCCTGAAGCTCCAAAACTAGAATTTGAGGTAAAAATGAAATTATTTATATTAACCCCTTAACTGCCACAGAAAATGTACAAGAAAAACTCACAAGTGCCACCACTTTTTACACAGGTGTTTAAGTGTAATTTTGCTGTCTAAAACCTGTTTACTTTCTCAAAATAAAGAATAAAAGAAAAAATTAAAATACAAAATTTAATGCTTAGAATAAAAGTATAATAAAAAAGATGTAAATATAATAAAAACGATGTTTATATAATAAAGAAGATCCCCAAAAATGGAGTTTTGATCAATTTATTTTTAAACCAGTAAAGTCTAATACCAGGTTTCAGTGTTATACCTTGTAAAATCAGTATACCTAAATGGAAAGTGGGGAGGGAGCATAGGCAAGTTTTTCATATCAAGTCATACCCAAGATCGAGCATCTTTCGAAAAATAGACACAATCCTCTTTGTCTAGCATAATATCATATTCTGAGGTGTCTGATCCTGAAGATGACGGAAAGTAATCATCTATTTCAGTACACATCTATTTCACCTATTTGTAAAAAACACCTACTACAAACAAGTAAATGAAAACGGAAGACACACAGTAAAAAATACATTTTACTCAAACAGAAACATGACCAATAACTGGACAGTCATTACTTGCACTGTTTCAGAAACATCTCCCTCTCTAGGTCTTCCACCTTCTCTGAAATAGTATTCTCCTTTGCATACTCTGTCAAGGTCATTGTGGTGTTGCATTCCAAAACTTTGCGAATAATTTTGCTGGTAACAGTGCAAAGCAAATGATAGTATTTTGGAAGGATGTATATATATATATACACACACCCGGGGCAGTTAACATGTCAGCTGAGCAAGGCCTAAACATATAGACAAACAAACATGTACGCAAATAAACATATATGCAAATAAATAAAAATAATGAATACTGTTAATCTTCCTATAAAATTACCCTGATAGTTACAGAGTAAAAAGAAGTACACTAACTTTTGTAAAAATATGAGAAAGAATAACATGTTCTTCTGGAGCAAATTAAATTATCTTTTGCATTTCAGATTGTAAAATCAGTCCAGAATAGGTGAACTTTAGCTCACATAAAACTTTTTATTGAGCTTGAGGTAATCTATCTTTTTGCTTAATTTTATGCAAAATGTAGCTCATCATTAGCCTGTTATTATCAATAGGTCAAGATACGAGTTGCTATATGCATGCTTGTCATTTCTGCTGCTTCCATGAAAATACCTGATTAATTTGCTGTAATGAGGTGATGCAAAAGTAGATCTTTCTCAAAGGAGGTGCCAAACACCAGCTGCTGTGGAATCCAGGTGCAAGAGAACCAGTTTTCTTGTAGTTATTTAAGGCAGTAGCTTCACTCAAATTCAGTTCTCGAGCTGTATCTTATGGCTTCTCCATTTCAGTCGCCACCCCATTTTTGAGCTGCTAATAGTGCAAATAAAGCATTCAATTTCTAGTATGTTTTTAATTTGCATACTTTCAACCATGTAAGAAAATAAGCAGCAAATATTTGCATATGTATTGACTATTTGCATACATGAAACCTCAGCTTATGAATTTAATTCGTTCCTGCATCAACCAAAATATTCACAAACTGAAACAGTTTTTCCCATAGGAATTAGTGTAAAATGGATTGATTCATTTCACAGATGACTCTATTTAAATTTTACAACAGTACTCAGTTCCTGACACGGAACCAACAGAAATCATTAAATAGGAGGCATCTTATTTGATTTTTTCTTTGTCTCCATTTGAAGTGTCACTCAGTTCTGCTTTAGACTCACTGAGCTTTTGTTTTGCTGAAAATGGTTCCAATCTGCTTTATCAAGCTGATATCTTTATGGCAGAATTTATGGTCTTGTAAGACACTTGTTGACAAGCTTTGTTAATGAGAGTTAAGCAGTGTAAAGTATTAAAATGATATTTCCAGAAATCCCTAAATTTTAATTATGTGGCATAGATCACCTCAAAACTCCTTTGAAAATCCGTTGCCAACTTGAGTGTTTGTAACTCAAGATACTGTTCATCATCCAAGACATTTTTTGTTCAAATAAATTGTCTGTTATCCAGTGTTTCTCTGAAAGTTGTAAGAAGATTGATGCTTTCAAGCACATTATGAGATGGAAATTTGTAATAGGATTTAAATATATTTTTGTGTGAATAATTGCTTATTGTAATAATAATAACTCAAGTAAAATGCTTAGTTCATTAAATAATTTTTTTTTAAAAAAAAACAGGAAAGAATTCTCAAATAAAACAGTAAGAATTCTCTAAAACAGTAAAAAGTTACATCTGTAAGAACTAAGTATGGAATGCAAATAAATTTCACTGTTATGGGCTTGGTTTATTTGATTATGGTTAGCATGTGAGAGCTTTCTGGCTAAGGGGATGGATGTCTCTGTAAAAGGCTTCAAGGAAATTTCAGACTAGACAGTATTTTATGACATGCTATTTCTAATTATTTGTGTACAAATTATTCATTGCCAAAAGTTTGCCAAATTTGTCATATTTCATGCTGATCGTGTGTTGTTATATAATGGAATTTTTTTATTAAATTTAAGGTGAATGATTTTTTAAAATTTGTTTGTATATGCGTGACTTTATTTTTCTGCTAATCACTTTTACTACTTTTAAACTGAAATTGCACAATCAGCAGTTTTGTATATTTATTAAAACATAGATTACATGATAATGAGGGTACTTGTTAAATTTGTATACTATTATCTTCATGTTATTAATGGAATGCTTTTTAGATTATAAATACATTAAGAACTATATTTTTATTATAAATACTACACATTGAAACATTGGAAATTTATGGATTTACTATTATGAATGATGAAAAACATTTGCATATGCATTCATTAATATAAATATTATTCATTACATTAATATGAATAAACATGCATCAACAACTTCTAAACCATTGCATCTCTCTCTCTATATGTGTATGTAAATATATGACTTATTAGATGTGTGTACATATGTATGAATACAAAAATGAACATTGTCAAATGTTTATTTGAAGTTTCTTCTAATTCATATAATGATCATGCAGTTGGCATTAACTCTGGGCATCAGTTCTTTGTACATTATCATGGATATGGAAGACACAGCTGAAAAATAATTGAAGTGCATTTTGGGCACTAGGCTAGTTGTTAAAATTCACTCGTTTACACATAACCTTTGCATTTGTAATTTACTTGGGGGTTTAAACAAAAAAACTGAGCAAGTAGCCTTTACAAAATATTTAATATTTTGGGAACACAATAAATATTTGTCACTCATCACAAAACATATATCAGTAAATGACATATTGTATACATAAAAGTTATTAAATAAATATATTGATAAAAATATTGTTTACAATAATAAAATCAGATATAATGACAAATGACTGAATGTACGATGTAAAAGTATTTACAGAAATATATACAACAGATCATTACAAGACTCAGAGTAAAAAAATATACAGTTTAAGAGTAACAATTAATCTAATAAACACATGCCATTTTTCCAAGGTATTGAGCCAACAGTATTAAAATAATTAACAAATACTTTTTGTATATACACGGAATTTGAAAGTAAACGTCTCTTTTGCCAGTCTGAGTGATAACTGATTCCTGCTTGTCTTTTAACTCTGTTTACAAAGGATGATGATAACCTGTTTTCTTGGAAACGCTATTCCGAGAAATGTTTCTTTCGATGTCATGTACCGACAACAAATAGTGTATGTTTTAGTGTTATAAATGTCATAAGATGAAAATCTCTATATGTGAGATAATTTTTCTCATATGTAACATGAATATGAGTTAGTTTCCCATAACAAGTCCTTCATGAAAGCATTCTTCTACTTAGGCAAATGACTTTTAAGTGTCTGCCTTAATCGGTTAAAACCTGGATGTGATGTCTAAGTATGGATTTTTGTAAATAACAGGTATCAGTGTTAATTGTTATTAGTTTCAATAAAGAGAAGCTGAAATAATTTTGATTTCCAATGCCTGGTTTTGGCTAATTAGTAATCAAGTTGTATATCTGTTGCAAGTTTGATAATGATTTAGAAATGACTTTTCATTTTGATCCTGTTCTGATTAATATTTAACTAAAGCATAAACAGAGGGAAAATAGTACTGAGAGAGGGCTAAACTAAACTGGAAAAATGGTTAACAACATTTTAATTAATAAATCATTAAAAAAATAAGTTGGTAGTTTTGAATTTGTTTTCATCTTCTATGCTTGATAGTTTTGTTCTGCTATTAATCTTATTTGAAATTTTTTACCTCTTATTTGCAGCATACGGATACTAAATTAGTAAATTGTGCTGAGAATTTGATTGAAATTCCGCACAAACCAGGAAAAGATTCTTTGTAAGTATTCCTGTTTAGCATTTTTTTTTTTAAATGAGGGATAATTCTTTAGTGGAAGTGTTTTATTATACCTTCAGAATCTGAATTTGTTTTAATATATTTATGAAATCTGATTTACTGATTTATGAACTCAGATTAAAGGTAATTGTTCACATAGGAAGAGTTTTGTTTAGAATTTGACAAGAAAATGTGAATATGATTTGTAGCTTTAATTTATAGAAGTAGATGAAGTAAATTTATAGTAGCATGCAAAATATGTAAAATAGTGAGTTCTAATGACATGATAGCAATTTTGGTGTAACAACCCAAACTGTGGTTTACCAAGCAACAGTTTCTCAGGTCTATAGTCTATGAAATTGGTACTGCAGACTGCAAATGATATTTGTTTCAATATGTGGCAGCATCACTGCAACAGCCATTCATTTACAAGCTATATAGATTTGTTTCCTTCCATCAGACAAAGGCAATTACACAGTATATTTTAATCTTAAATTTAATTAGGTTGCATCATATTTGTTAACAAAACAGAATTTGCACATGCCTGTAACCTCATAAGGGTTTATGATAATTGAATATTGAGCTAATAGCACTAGGAGAGAAAATAATATAGGAACTCCCTTATGCAAAAATGGAGATCAATGTATTTTAGTATAGTTATCATTTTAATTGTATACTTATAATACATGTTGATTTTGTACATTAAAAAACTCTATTAATTACCATTTATTTTCATTTTTGCAGTAAAAACAAATTAAGCCGTAACTTTATTTTAAAATGAGAAAAATGAAAAAATTCAATATCTGTTGTCATCTATTTATTGTGTATCAATTATATATGTATTGTTTCAATTATACAACATAATTGCTTTCAGCTTTTAATGTGATTAGTAAGTAGAATTCTGCTTATCATATGAAAAGAATTGTTAAATTATTCATTTCATTCATAAATCAGATTCCTTTGAAAATGCTTGAAAATTGTGGAACATTTATTATTTTATATAGCATCTCTATTGAGGATCTTAAGTGCTTTGAAATTGTGGAACAAGAAAAGACTAGTTGGAGCCAATGTGATGATGCTAAAGCTCAAAATGCTACTATTCATACAATGGTTGATAGGTAATATTTTTTTTTTTAAATTTTGAATTGTCATTTTTCCTCAGACTTTAATCTCTGGGGGATATTTTTACCTCAATTAATGGAATACAATGCATTATTTTTCACACTTGCTCATATGTATGTGACTAAAGGATTTGCATAATTGCAGCATTCTGCATGACTTTAATAATGAATTATCTTAATTTTGGAATTTCTAAACTCTTGGTTTGAAATATTGTTTTATATGTATATATATAGATAAACAATATTTGCTTGTATAAAATAGTGCTTGTATAAAAAATTTAGAACCTAACTCATAATGAATTTCATTTCTTTTATGTCTCTGTGAATTAGGTTCTAAACTTCTTACTATTTTATCCATCATTAATTAATTAATTTTTCAACAGCACATTGGCCAGAAATAATATTGGAATATTTTTTTTCAAAAGAATTTTGTGATACTGTAATATCAGCAGCTTTTATCATTTTTAATAATAAAATAGTTTAACATAAAGTTAGTGTTAAGATTAAAGTTTTCCTTAGTACTGTAATTTAGGATAGCTCCCTCATTACTTTCACGTTTTGTTTGTATAAAAAATAAATTAAGGAATATCAGATTTCCAACTGATTAACCTGTAGACATAGTGACACTCCAGTCAACCTATTGCAAGAAAACAACAATCACTTTACATTTAATTGTATGTATTCCATGACATGTAAAACTTGCAGTCCTGTGTACATTGGACAAACTAAAAATAATCTTAACATCATAGTCAACCACTATATATCACACATTAAAAAGTTTGGAATCAATAACAACAGTATTAATTCAACTACCATGGAACTCGGACAAATTTCACGATTTCAACAATATAGTTATCTTAGACGTTGTTCGGAATCTTAAAAGTAGACTTTTTGAGGAATCTCTTTATATTTTACAATACAGAACACTTTATTCATATGAATAAACTTTTCACTCAATAATAAATCTGATTTTTGCACTACAGTTTGTGAACAGTCCAGTCTTTTCATCAAGAAAACACAAAGAGGAACCAGAGGAAAAAGTAAAAAAGTAAAAATTTCTATAAATACTACTTTACCACAATCAGAATACCAGGATATGTTTGATTAGCCTTATTGTTAAGAAGAATGTTCTTGACAACCTTTATTCATCCCCTCAGAAACATCTTCTTATCATTCAGAATTTTCTAAGTTTACAGGAAATAACATAATCAATTACAGGAAATAACATAATCAAAGATTTAGTACTTGATTTTATAAAATTAAAATTTAACTGTAATTCATCCAAATACAAAAGAATTTTCTGTACTATCAACTTTCTTCATAGAAGTGTTGATGATTTCAACCTCCATTGAATCTTTAAACAAGGACAACAAAAATTTCCACCAATAGAGTCTAAAATAAATGTCTGCTTTAAGTGCAACAAAAAACTGAGTAGTTACATTACCAACCATTATGAACAAGAAGTTTCTGCAACTTGACATTGTAGTGAAGAGAGATTTCTACTATGTTTGGATGAATAACATAAATATATAATTATAGAAAATATAGACATTTTACAGGATTAAATTGAAGTAGCTAATGGAAAAAGGTGCAAAATTTAGACCAGTGAAATACATTTCTAAATTCAGTTGCTTTGAAAGTATTTCTGCAAATATTGATAATTTCATATTGAAAGAAAGTTCTCTACTAAGTTTACCGACTCACCTTTTTAAGGCATGGAAAAGGAAGTATTTGAACAGAGCAAAAAGGATATAATAAAGGAATTAAAAATTAGAAAGATTTATTTTAGAATTTTTTGCAATTGAAAAAACTATTTACTATTACCAAAATTGATAAAGTGAACAACAATTTTAGTATTTTATGAAAAAACTTCTATAATTCTTTTATTGAAAATGAGCTGCATAATTCTACAATCTATTGTATTTCGAAAAATAAAGAAAGGTCTATAATTAACAAAATTTATGCTTTTCTCCAAAATGAGAAATTTCTATTTTTATACACAATTCCAAAATTTTATAAAAATCCTGTCAAATTTAAATTTATAGCAAAGAGTACTAGAAACTGTGAGAAAATTTTGGTAATATATTTACAAATCTCTGTAAATCAATATGTAATTTAATTTTTGATAAAGCTGATGCTGATAAGCACTACTATTAACAACAGCTTGCAAATAATTGAAAAAATTAAAGGTCTAAAAGTGTACAATATTAACTGCTATGAATTTAAAAATCTCTGCAGATCTCTTCCACATAAAAAAAATCTATGAGTGTCTTCTTGAACTTCCATATTTTTTCCCTGAAATACTTACTATACTAGATTTAAAAAGTTGAGAGATTATCTCTATTTCTCGCTTTTTGATAACTTTCTTTTTTTATAACCTATTTTTTTATGACTTTGCAAACATTCTTTACCTACAAATAAATGGTATTCCAATAGGAGGTTCTTATTTGCCTCACTTAAGTAACCTCTATTGATTTTCTAAGAAGTATAAGTTTCTTGAAAACGTTTTAGAAAATGATTTCAGTAAATTTCCCCACACATTTAGATATATTGATGATATTACATTCAACAATAATAATCTTATTGAAATAAGCAACATGTATGTGAGCTGTTTAAAACTTAGCAAGTCAAATAAGAATTAATTAATTGCAGATTATCTGGATCTTACCATTTCTAATCTGAAAGAAGTAAGACTTTTCCATAAAAGAAGATAATTCAGTTTTTTGAGATATGATTAAACTTAATGTGCTGCTGTTGTGTTGTGACCTATCTCACTTGTGTGACAGTAACATCAAAACAAGGCCACAAAATTCATTGTGGCAAGGAGTGCAAGAGTGCATCTCTTGTTGGCAAGAATCTTTAGCACCATACAGGTGACAGTACGACTTTGCTTAGTTCCAACCCCAACTGTGATGTCGAGCACCCTGGAGGGATGGGTCCAAGGTTCTCCCACCACTCTTCCCCCTATCAATTTTTATCAACCTCTCGAGAGGACTTTCAGCACGATGCATAATTAGAGTTCCCCTATGCCACATAGACACTTATGCATTTACAAACATCCATGCCTTCTCCAGGATTCAAAGCCCGGCTCTTTGGTATGGAGTCAGTCAGTAACCACTATCCAGCTTGGGTGGCATTAAACTTCTAAATTGGAAACCAACATCTCTAAAAAACGTTATTGCAAATACAGTTTTTAATCAAATTACCAGATCAAAAAGGTATGCACAGAAACTGAAGAACATCAGGAAGAAATGCTTCTTACTAAAATTTTACAAGAAAATGAAATTCCAATTAACTTCATTGATAATCTACTTAAAAAAGCTAAAGTGGTCTACATCCTGTAAAAAATTTATAAAGTAATGAAATTTTATCTGAAAGCTTGAATAACAAAAGGATGTCTTTAGAGGTTTTTATAATGTACACTCATGTCCATAAATTAAGGATAATGCAAAATCAGGCAAAGGAAGAGTTAGAAGCAAAACAGATTTGATTTAGTTGTAAAGCTTATTTATTAAACAAAAGGTAAAGAGCAAAAAAAATGTGTTATATGTTTGATATTATTAAAAAAAATTAGCGATTTTTTCTCCCTGGAGCAAATTACAAAAAAAACCTACTTACAAAAAAACAATATTACATGGTTGGTATGATTGTTAATGCATTGTATGTCTCCCAGACGATGCAATACATTCTGTACAACGCCTAGGCATGCTGAGTATCAAATTATTGATAGAGGCTATTACACCACTCAAAAAGCAATGCTCTTCGAAGTTCCGGTAGACATGTAGGAGGAGGTTGACGGGATGCAACTCGTCAGCCAAGCATGTCCCACACGTGCTCTACTGGATTCAAGTCCAGTGAGAATGCTGGCCAGTCCATACAGATGCCAGTCCATACGATGCCACATAGACACTTATGCATACGGGTGATATCCTCCGATCGAAGGCATTCGCTTATGATGTTTGCACGGTGAGGACGGGCGTTGTCATCCATAAACACAAATTGTGCGCCCATGGCGCCCCGAAACAAACGGTACATGTCAAACGTACAAACGTACAGAATGACATCCCCGATAGATTTGGCTTGTCATGGTTCCAATTTGAACATGCAGGTCAGTTCTGGAACTCAGAATAATTCCACCCCAAACGAGCACTCCTGCACCGCAGTAACGGTGTCGTTCAATGATGTTTTCTTGGTGGTAACGGGTACCTGGAGCTCTCCATATGAAAGTCTGGTGAGAATCAGACTGAAAGCTAAACCTGGACTCGTCGGAAAACATCACACAAGTCCACTGTTGCAGTGTCCACCATGCATGCTCTCTACTCCAGGCTAACCGTAGGCGACAGTGAGTTGCAGTAAGTGGAACGCATCTGACAGGTCTACGAGCATATAGACCAATTTGCCCTAAGCGTCTCTATACAGTCTGCCTTGAAATTGTCGTACCAGTGGCTGAAGAGAGCTGACGAGACAGGTCTGAGGCTGTGCTCCGCCTGTTTCTTCTGGCAGTAACTGCCAAATACCGGTCCTCATTCGGTGTTGTAACTCTGGGGCGACCTGTGCTGTAACCTCTACTCACATTACCATCATCTTGGAATTGTTGCCAAAGCCTGGAGATGACACTCTGGGCAATTCCAAGTTCGTCTGATACTTCCAGTTGGGTACGCCCACATTCCAGACGGACGATAATTCTACCACGTAAAAAATCATCCAAATGCGTCCTTTGTGTCATAACTATTCGGTTATTGCACTGAAATGCTGATAAAGCGCCTGCGAACAATTTTACTTCTTTGCCTGTATATTCCTTATATACCACTCTCTTACACTCTCGTCATTGTGACGTACCATCGGTGTCATCTGGTTACTTCCTGAAATTTGCGTGTGATTCTTGAAGATATGTGTAGTGATTTTACAGGTGATATATTTATTTTAGAGTTCGATTTCCGTGTTACTCCGAATTATCCTTAATTTATGGACATGAGTGTAATTTGTGTATATGTCTTAATTTTTTTTTTTACTGTACTTCTATTAACAGAGGGCCTACTCTATTCTAAGTCATCATGATAAGCCTATGATATGAAAATTTTATTCTTTTCTAACATTCGTTTCCCCCCCCCTTTCCTTACTTGCTTTACTGTATTGCTTTCAAAATCTAAAAGCAGAAAATTACTTGTTATAAATTCACCTTTTAGGATATTTCTGGGAATTTTTCTGGCTTGTGAACACTTAGTTGGTGTTTCATGATATCCGTCGAAATTAGTAGACTGCTGTAGTTTCGCAACACAAGCTTTAATGTACAGAAATATTTACAATTACAGAATAATTAACATTACATAGTTTTATATCGAGAACAGAAGAGACAAACTCTCTTCGTGGTTGCCTACATGATCTCAACTGCCGCGAGTGCAGTGTTGCCACAAAAGTTCCAAAAAATAAATGCTAGTGGTGAGAAAAACTTCAAAATCTTAACACTTTCCACTGACTGGATTCTCTCTCATTTATAAAACAATACAGTGTAAAATTAAATGGAAGTTATTCAGTAATAAGTACACTTACAACAATAACATCAAATATATAGAAGAAACTTAAATACAATAATTAATACACAGGTAGCACACAAATGCTGCGTACAGATCTTTTAAGTACTATATTGCCTTGGGGCAAGCGTATGTTCACAACTCTTACTCTTCCATCACTTCAACGAATATTTCTTCTACTCTTCCTGTTAACCATTTGGTAAATTTTCTTCCTTTATCAGCACCAAGGTCCCAACCTTTACGTTGTTCTTACTGAACTGCCATTTATGGAATTGTTGCAGATTATTTAAGTAATCCCTTTTCCAAAGTTTCCAGATCCTTTGAGAGAATTTGGAAACCTTTTCCCACTTGTTAAGCCTATTTTCATTGATATCTGTAAGTGGGGATTCTGCAATGGAAGTGATGGGTCTCCCAATAAGAAAATGCCCTGGGGTTAGGGTTTTAAAGTTATCAAAATCAGCTGACAATGGCGTCAATGGTCTGGAGTTTAGAACTCCTTCAATTTCCACTAATACTGTAATGAATTCTTCCAAAGTGAGATGAGAATTTCCGGCTATGCATTTTAAATGATACTTAAAGGATTTTATGCCAGCTTCGTACAATCCTCCAAAGTTAGGAGATCCTGGAGGGTTAAAATGCCAATCAATTTTTTCCTCCGTGAAATATTGAACCAATTGTTAATCTGGAGAAGAATTTACGATTTTTATAATTTTTCAATTCTGAAATATAATATTCTTCAGGAACAGAATTATTACACTTTAATACTGAGACTTCATTTTTCCTTAAGAATTCAGGACCTGACCACCAGGCCTTATTTTTTGAAAGATCTTCTGCATTAACCCCTCTTGTTACAAGGTCAGCTATATTCAGTTTACCCGGTATGTGTGACCAAGCTTTAGGATTGCTAAGAGCTTGAATCTCTTTCACACAATTGGAAACAAACTGTTTCCACTTATGATGAGGTCCCTTAATCCAGAACAATGTGATCAGGGAGTCTGTCCAAAAATGAACTGTAGGTGTTCTCTTTCATTTTATAATTTGCTCTACTTTTGTCGGAAGTCTAGCTGCAAGTAATGCCCCCATGAGTTCAAGTTTCGGCAGAGTCAGTTTCTTTAATGGGGCAACACGACTCTTTGAAGCAATTAAGTTCACTGAGATTTTGTCAATATATTTAACTCTTTAAGTATACTGCAGTTTCGTATGCCTTTTGGCTGGCATCGGAAAAAGCATGGATTTGAAGCTGGTTGACATCACCTAGGCTGCAGATGATGATCATCCTAGGGATTTGCAAGTTCGTAATATCAGATAACTCAAGCCTCCATCGAGTATACATTTGGAGAAGGTCTGCTGAAAGTTCTGCATCCCACGAACACTTCCTAAGCCACAGTTCTTGGAATAGACATTTGAGCCTGATTGTGAATAGCATTAGAAGACCGAGTACATCGTACTATTTCCCGGCTGTTTCTAACACAGTTCTTTTTGTAACACTTTCTCCTTTATTAAATTTGAGCAAGTCATTCATATCAATAGTGATGTAGTCTTGATGCATGTGCCACGGAAGACCGAAAACCCTTTGTAGTGTGTCAGTAGGATTGGCCTGTGAATGAACCCTTTGTCTTCCCATGTTTTTACCAGTTCCTTGCTGTTGGAACTCCACTTACATAAATTCATTCCTGCATCAGCCATAATGCTTTTGGCTTCACACGACATCTAAAAGGCAGATGAGACGTTGTCGAGAGCTCCAACAAAATCATCGACGTACAGACATTTATCGAGCATTTCCACCGTGGCGGGATTCAACTCTCGAAACTTTTTGATGTGCTCCTTGATGGTGGCAGACAGCAAGAAAGGACTGCCGTTGACGCGAAACAGAACACGGCAAAATCTGAAAATCTTGATATCATAATGTTCATCTGTACCTGGGTTTTTACTTGGAAATAGAAATCGGACTGCATTCCGATCTTTTTCATGCAAAGATATCTTCAAAAACGCCTTTTCGATATCTGCTAAGATGACCACAGCATTCAAACAGAAGAAGGGAAGCATGTTGAATATCAGAGGATTAAGGCTCAGTCCAGCGTATAAACAGTCATTTAGAGAAAGTTCACCCTCTTCATGTGCACTGGCACCAAAAACGATTTGTTTCTTAGAACTGACAGATTCTCTGTGAACCATTGAAAATGGTAGATAAAACAGGGGCTTGTTACCTTGTATCTTGTCATCTGGAATCTTTTCGATGATACCCTGATTTTCATAATCATTCAGTATCTCTCGATAGTCATTATAAAGTTCTAAACATCTCTCAAATTTTCTATTCAAATGAGCCAGTCATGTCCTGGCAACTGTTAAGTTATCACTTAATTTCTTCAAGTTGCATTTCCATGGTAACCCAACTTCATACCTTCCCTCCTTATAACACACAGAATTCTTAAAGAGTGTTATTTCCCGAGCTTCCTCATCCGAGTGTGCACTTTGGAGGACACCACTTGATTCTAACTCTCAAAACTGTCTTAAACATTCATCAACACGATCTTGTATAAAATAAAATTGAGAATTACTTGGAGACATGGCGGAAATAGAACCTATCACCATCCATCTGAAAACTGTTTCAATTAAGGTGATAGAATTACCCCTTAACTGGATTTGGTTTCCCCTTAATAATTTGTAAAACACATCACCTTGCAAAAGAAGTGATATTTTTTTAGGTAAAAAAAAATTAGGACTAGCATACTTTCTATTTTCTGGCAATTTTAAATTCCCAATATCTATTTTCTCAGCTGGAACATTCCCAGCAATTTCTGGCAAAATTAAAAATTTGAGTTCCTTCCTGAAGGATTCTTCGTCATTAGCTATGCGTGTACAAATTTTTTCCGTAATTGGAATTACAGTATATTTCAATCCAATTAAATCTGCCCTACACCTCAATCTTTGAAAGCCTAATGAATTAGCTGCGTCTTCAGTTATTAAATTCCGCATTGATGCTGAATCACACAAAGCATTTTGACTTTAACCATTTCCCATTGGATTGCCTTAGATTAACGTTCACCGTGGAGAGAAGAAAATTTTTTTTTGTATTAAGTGAATAAAAACAAGAAGCATTTTGTGTTTCGCTAATTGAGCCATCTGGCATCAGTGATTGTGCAACATCTGGTTTCAAATTTCCTATCTATTCATCTGCCCCACTGTCAGTAATAAATCATGCTTATTTTTGTTTTGTTTTTGCCTTTCAAATGCGAAATTCGCTCTGTGTTACATTGTACTATGATTTTTGTTACATGTTTTACTCTTTAAATGAATTTTCTTACATTTAGACATTGCATGAAATCCAAGACAATTATAACACAGATTAAACTTTCTAACGTATTTTTATCTCTCGTCTGCATTTGATTCAATAAACTTTTTACATCTGAATATGGGGTGCGATACGATGCATCTTAACATACAATTATTTTTGTCATTTTTTACTATTAGAGTTTTGAATTTCGGAATTAATTCCCGTTTAAATTTATTTCCTCCCATACCTTTGTTTACGTTTTCCAAAGCTTGGAATCTTTTGTTTATAAATCCTGAAAATTTTCCCCAACTCGGTAACTCAGAACCTAATTCCATTTCGTATAACTTACGAGTGTCAATATCTATTTGTTGAAGAATTACATATATTAAGATCGCGTCAGTTTGCAATTCATCAAGGTTTGCTTCAAGGCAGCATCCAAAAGTGTGCTGTAGCATTCGTTGCGTAAATCCTCTGACTTAGAACATAGTTTGTCCACTGCTTGAAGCTTTTGAATAATATCCGTATTATCCACTGGCACATCATCTTCTAAGAATGATTTTATTTTCGTTATTTGTGATTTTATATATCCCCGTTTTCAATTAAAGACTGTTAACTGCGAGAGTTCGACAGGGGCCATTTGTTTCTTTATTCGTTTCGCCTTTCAGATTTTAGTTTTAAAACAGTTCGAACTCCATCGGGTCAACGTTGACCATGTTTCATGATGTCCGTTAAAATTAGTAGACTGCTGTAGTTTTGCAACACAAGCTTTAATATATAGAATTATTTACAATTACAGAATAATTACAGTTACATAGTTTCACATCGAGAACAGAAGCTTGATTCGCGTGGTTGCGTAGACGATTTCAATTGCCACGAGTGCGGCATTGCCACAAAAGTTCAAAGAAATAAATGCTAGCGGTGAGAAAAACTTCAAATTCATAAAAGTTGGTATTTTTTTTAACATTTTTATTGGGAAATTTTGGGATTTTATTGGTTTTGAATTTTATTTTTTTCATGTCATTGTGAATTAGGTTCTAAATTTCTTACTATTTTGTCTATAATTAATTAATTTTCAGCAGCATATTGCATGGAAATAATGGTTGGATATTTTTATTAGAAAAATTGTGGTACTGTTATATAAATATATAGATATAAATTAAATCAAAATATATTATATGTACTAGTGGATAAGCCTATGAGTGGGCTGCAATCAAAGCAAAATCTGTAAGTTCTATGTAACCCTGGAAAGCAAATGCATAAAAACATTTGAATAAGAAGGAAAGCAGTTCATTCTTTCCAAGCAACAACCAATTTGTAAATAATTTTTTTATTCTCAAACCAGGAAAGAGAAACTTTTGACACTTCAGGTTAATACATGTGGCGTGATGATTTAAAGTTAATGAAACATAACAACATTTTCTCAATATTAATAAAAGAATTAATGTAGCAATAACATGTCTGTAGCGCCACTTCGGTTCCGTCAAGTTTCTAATTAAGTTTAGTTAAAGCGGAATGGCAACACTTTCTTGTTTCCGAGATAAATAAAGGTTGGTGTTCTATCGTGAGATTTAATGTGCATATAAAATGTAAATAAACATCATGAATAAGTACATATAATGTTGTAATAAATAAAATATTGATTCTATTGGAGTCGGAGAAGTGTTATTTTCCAACATTTGTATACGAGACACTTCAATGTTGTTTCAGTGATACTAACAATTTTCGACATACAATAACGCCACTTGCAATCGAATGTTTTCTTCATCAGAATATGACCTTTTATAATAATAATATGTGTAATGTTTGGCAGTGCTATTTTTATTTCACAGTTTGTAAAACTTACAAAATTTTATTAACAAATTCTATGATTTGAAAGGAAGCATTAGCAACATTTTTCAAAGTAACACATTTTTATCTCCAACATACGAGACTTGCCATTCGGCACAATGAAGGTGAAAATTAGCATTTTCAGAGTTTTTAATTAATATCTCAGGTGATTAAAGTCGTACTAAGATGAGAATGGTTGAAATGGCTTCTCACGAATTTTAGTATTTGGTACCTCTCTGAATTCAACTCTCCACTGTTCCGGAGGAGATAATGCCACAAACAAATAGACATACACATACAGATTTTAATAGTATAGGTTTACATAAATTGAATATTCTGTTTTAATATAATTAAATATTACAATACTTTCATAAAAATTTTTATTTTTCTAAATTAAAATTCAAAAATACTTCTTAAATTAAATTTACTAAAAAAAATATTATTACAGTCCTTAGTAATTTGCAACCATTTTTCACATTACAACAGTTTGTTTTTTCACAATTTTTACACACATTTTCACACACATTTTTACACACATTTTTACATTACTACACAGTTAGATTTAAAAAATGTTTTAGCTACAGAACACACCTTTTACATTACGTATAGTTTGCAGCATAATAATTTTAGTTTTTTAAACGGTTCTTACATACAGCAGCTTATCACTCAACTTTACCTTTTACTAGCGCCCTCTTTTATAAATAGAAGGAACACTACTTTACATCACTTTACTCTTTTATTTTTTATTTGTCCTTTCAACGTCTTGTGGCCTTTTTAGGCAAATTTTGTCATTGAGCCGGTAAAGTTGCATTATTTGCAATAATTCGGCTATAAAATCACTGACTGACTGACTACATCACTTAATTTGACTGGCTACTTGTCCACACTCCAATAGAAATAATGGTAAATTAATTAATTTAATTTAAAACGTACTTTTTACTTGCCTTTATTATATTATTTTAGTATTATTTAATTTAGTTTCTACTTTATTTTTAGTATGTTAATAGTTTCTGTATCTTTTTTGTTTATATGCATATTCGTGTCAGGGAAGTTTTTTGTGGGCAAGAGTTTCTAAATTAAATTGGTTTTCTAAAAAAATTGGTATTATAAAGGGTATTGTTTTGAATTGGCTTTGATTTGTACTTTTCTAAAAGTTCCACTTGTTTGAATTGCTTTTGGTAGGTTACATCATTTGGTTTTACTTTTGGTTTTGAATTTTACACTTGCATACATAAATGAGGAAACACGAATTGAATAATTGAAGAGTTAGGCTTCAGGGCAACTTCCCCTTGATAAGTCTGTCTTCTGCCAGCTCAGCAATTATTCACTTATGCATATTTTTTATTTTTAGGATTTAAAAAAATTTATTACAATTTTATATTTGTTAATAGATTTTGCTACTTGCACTTGATTTAGTTATGTTCTCAGAATTTAAATGATATTGTAGGTTAGTTTGCAGCAATATAAATTATTTATAATTTCTTTTAAACTTATTTCTATAATTAATTTTGTACTTTAAATTGCTTTTTACGAATAGAAATTTTGTTAAATTCAAATTTCATTCCTTGCAGCAATGGCGCAAGAGAATTATTTTAATTTAGTTTAACTTTACTATATTTTTTGAAACTATGTATATATATATATATAGTGAATTTAATGGGACTTATAAATTAAATTATGTATATAAAAGAAACTGGATTACTTTAAAGTGTTGTGAAGGCAAAAAATTTTTTTTTTTAATATTTATTATTTAACTCTCTGCCTGACCTTCCTGACTAGTGCCAGACAAACTTAAATACAATACTAAAATTCTCGTAAAAATATACTGAATTCATTAAATCAATGCAAAGAGACTGGTGTTTAAAACAAATTAAGTTAGATTAAATTGCCTTAAATCCTCAACTCTAAATTAAGGTTTATCATATCAACTCTTAATTCTTAAGAAATGAAAATATCCTCCTGGTGTTTTGTTAAAATCGAATAATTATTAATCAGCTAAACTTGCTTTACCATAATGCATCAAAATGCTATTTCTCACTAAAGCTAACTACTCAGCTCTCCTTCCTGTAAACACATAAATTTCAATACAGCTTTAGAGATAACCACAGACACTTTTCATTTATGTACAACACAAAGCGATTCAAAACACCAGGAAAAGATAAATCTCACACTAAGAAGTCAAAACACCAATTCAGTTAAATTAATAAATCTGATCATATAGTTACAAACAACATTAAAATCTCGTACGCGTGCAATAAACTACCGAGGTTCAAATGGAAGTTTAACCATGTTTTCCAAAAGGATCACATGGGTGACCTACACTAACCACAAGATAAGAACACACACACAAAAGAAATAGTAAATCAATAACATACATTTATTTAATATTCCAAAAATTTTAATTACGGATAGCTGATCAGACCACCTCTACAAAAACATTTTCCTAAACATTACTCGTAAAGTTCTCATACGACAATCTGTACAACTATCAATATTGTACCTAAAATTACTACTCATGCACTTTACAATAATTGCATAATTACCACTGAGCAATAATCAAGTAGTTACAAAACATTTTTCCATCTTTAAATAGTTACAAATCTTACCAAAATCTTAATAAACACTTTACAAATACGATTATTTTAAATAATTGCTCAAGAAATTTAAGGTCACATGAAAAGCTAATTTAGAAGAATTTATTATTCTTTCACATGTGACACCTCAGTATATTTCTCTTCAGACATATAGATATACTTAAATTTCTTGATAGAATCACGCATTTATTCTCTCTTAATTAAATGTTAAGTGATGACACATGACAATTAAACATTTAAAAAATAAAAATCACTCCCTCAAATTTGTGAAATTAGTAATACACGTAGCGAGAGAGAAAAAAAAATAATCACTCACGGGAAAGCCGCATACCAACCAACTGTAGGACCGAGGAACTGTCTGATCACTTCTTGAAATCGTAGAAAACCATATGTCTGTTCTATAGCACCAAATGTGGAAAACTTTCAACTGTGAAGTATCTCCTTCCAACGATGGAATACATTTCATAATCCTGTATTGTACTCAGTCAAGGAGCAGCCTTCCCTTTTCTTTCCAGTTCCAAAATGAGGATGATGGCAGGAAAAAATACAAACTGGATGGTTGACCCATTTTCTATGTTCTCCATAGTAATCGGGAGCTTCAGTATGAGCTTTAAAACACCTTTTTTTTCCGAAAGGAAAAAACTATTCTTTCTACGTTCACTGATGATGATAACAGCAAGAAAAGTACAACAGGAGCAGCCTTCCATTTCTTTCGAGCACGATTTTTTTTCAAGAGAAAACACACTGGTGTCAGTTTAAACTAAAAAACCAACGTCTGAGAATTTGATGTAGTCGCAAGATTTCAGTCAATTTCACTGAAGATGCAATGATAGGGACCTGCAAAGCTCTCAGACAATTTCACACCCCTATAATCCTACACCCACAACTGTACAGCAGCTGGCGTCAGCCCCGAGAAAGGGGGGGCACCGGGCCTCTCCCTCTCCTCAGAACATTTAATTTTATTAGAACTAACATTTTTAACTAATACAGTACAAAGTCCGAGATCCGTATGTTCAATATCTGAAATAATCTAAAATTCTGACCTGAAAACCACCCAAAAAAAATTTTTTTTTTAATGTTTTACGCAGGCGCATTTGATTTTTTCCCCATGAATAAAACCTGTGGAGAATCCCAATTCATAATTTCCTTTTGGCACTAAATAAACACCTCGTTATTGAAGAAACAATAATTTAGCATAAATTTGTGTGATGAATAATTTGATTGCGTAGCTCAAACAGAAACATTCTAGATAGAAAGATCAGTGATTTTACACCTACTAATATTTTATATCCCTGAGGCCAACCTGGCGAATCATTATTTATTATATTTTGCTTTCATCACCGCATGTTTATCAACACATGACAACTTGAGTAATGACTCATGCAGCAATGCCCAAGCAATTTTTTTTTTATATTAGTAATTTATAACAAAGGGTGTGGTGACTTTTTATGTTTACATTAGGCTTGGCAATGATTACAGATTTAAGTTAAATAGGCGATGACGCCGATAAAATAATGAGGAGGAAAAATATAACAAAAATTTCTTTCCATATGCTGAGAATTTATTTTGTTAATGATATTCATAGGCCAAAAGATTACATTTAGTGCTATTTGAATTAAGAAATAACTGATTTGTTTTTCACATAAACCCAGAACTGGCACCAGAGCTGGTATGGCCGCAACGGGCAGCAGAATTTAGGAAAGACAAGATTTTTCGAATTTAGAGAAGCACCAAGCAACAAAATTATGGGATGAAAATATATTTGGAATTTTGGGAAAGCACACTGCAATCCAAAATTTAGAGGTGGCAAAAATTTAGAACTTAGAGAGGTGCTTAGTAGCAGAATTTAGGTTGCAGAGAGACTGCATCAGGCAGTAAGATATCCAATGCCGGTCCTTAATAAGCCATAAGTATGTGTGGGAATTTATTTATTCAGGACTCAGAGAAGCATTAAGTATAAAATAATAGACAATAAGTATAATAAACATTAAGAAATAGACATTAAGTATAATAAATAACTAAACTAATACAATCAGGCTTAATTGTCTCAGTGCACAATAGAAGCAAAACAAAATTTAGCAGAACAACTTGTCTTTTGTCGTCAATCTCATTTCACGTAGCCAATAGAGCGGACACTATTAAACTTGCTAAAATTATACTTTACTGATTCCAAGGAATTCCAGTCAATATAGCATATGGCGATATTCCTCAACTTTATTTGATCCAGCTTAATTATTTTTTGCAGGCTGTTTTTATTACAGAAATTTTATGGAAATAAGTTTCAACTTTTGATTATGTTGAAAAGAGTTTCTAATTCTGGAGCTACAACAGGATCTACAAAGTAAAAGCATATTTTGACATCCATTAAACAAAAAGTGGAACTGCTGCAAAAAATGGATAAAGGTATATCCGTCCCAAAATTATACAAGGAATTATGGCATTGGAAAGAACATGACATATGAAAACAGAAAAAAGAAATTTTTGAATTTTTTGTGGATTCCGACACCCCACTGGCAATGAATAACAGAAAAATTATTTGTTATGCTAAAAGTGAAGATCATGACAAAGTGATGATTGAATGGGTCAGATAGCTTCATAGCATTGACATGTCAAATGCTAATATAAAGGCTCAAGCTAAAATATTTCACTGGTTGGTTAACCAAATTTAAAAATCGCCATGATATAAGGCAATTAAGAATTTCAGGTGAAATAGCCTCAGCTGATACTGAAGCTGCTGAAATATTTTCAGATGAATTCATTGAACTCATTAATAGTTAAAAGTTATCTCCAGAACAAATTTACAACATTGATGAAACTGGTCTTTTCTGGCAATGTGTGCCGCAAAATACCTTGGCAATCTCTATAGAGATTCCTATATTCCTATATATTTCTTATAGGAAAGGCTCGAACTCGTGCCAAAGATTCCAAAGTGGCACTGAGATTAAGCATGCGCAAATGCTGCAGGAACACACAAGTGTAAACTTTTCGGAATCGGAAAAAAATACATGACCTCGAACGTTTAAAGGAATAAAAAGTTTCCCATCATATATTGTGCAAATAAAAGTATACGGATGACACAAGTGTTAATGAATGGTTGGTTTAAATATCATTTCCTACCCAAGACTCGGCAGAATTTGTGAAATTTAGGGAAAGGTAATGTATCCATATTATTCCTTCCTACAAATTGTATGCCCATCATTCAGCGTATAGATATCGGAATAGTGCACTGAAAATGCAAATATAAAGTAGAATTTTTAAAATCCATGTTAAATTTCTTGAATGGCAAGACTGTTTAAGAATTTCTGAAATATTTTAGCGTAAAATCTGCTTTGTGGAGCAACGCAAGATCATGGGTGAATTGTGTCACCAGATACTTTAAAAACTGCTTGGCATAATTTATGGTCAGGTAGCATATTTCATGATGAGGATAATGTAGATTTTAGCTGCAAAAGTGACGGTTTTCAGATATCGCAAACCAAAGATGAAATTTCCCAATTAATGGATTTTTTAAAGAAATTAGTGGAGAAGCATTAATAAATTAAGTTTTTTATTGCGATGACAATGCTCCAATTATCAATAAATTAATGGACGGCGAAATCTGTAGTTTATGATTTCTAGATTCAGAAAATACCATTACCAATTGTGAAGAAAGTGACAGAAGTTATTGAAAACAAAAAAATTTCAATTGACAAGTTAGTCGGAATTCTCAACACAACTATTAATATTTGAACAATGGAACTTTATGACTGAATAAGAAATTATGTCTGTCTATAGAATTAAAGAGAAAATATTAGCACAAAAAAAGCAACTTAAACAACTTACGTTGAGAGGAATGTTTAATAAAGTAAAGAAATAAATATTAAGCTTTCTTTCATAAATTTTGTTACCCTTTAGATCGTAAATGCTTTATTATTTCATAAATCACGATTTCATATTTTTAATTTTATAATTTCTACATGCCATCTTACAAGTTTTAAACTGATGACCTAATATCCGGAAAAATCCCAAATCCGGAATCGCCGAAGTCCCAACGAGTACAGATCTTGGACTTTGTACTGTATAGCAATAGCTTAAACTGCTTATTTTATATAGCATTGGTAACATATGTAGCATGTATTTATTTTCTGATGTTTTATGTTGAAAGGCAAGAGTTAATGTATAATATGCTTAACATGTTATTTTTAATCAGAAAAAGAGAAACAACTTACATTTTCAAAATTTTGATGAGAATATTGAATTTTGAAGAATATTCTAGAATTGTTTATGTGTGATTGATTTAAGATGCATTGCTTGCTTAGTTGTAAAATATAAACTAATAGTTTTAGAATTGTACTTTATTTTTTAGTATAATATTTTTGTTGCTTATAGTGATGAAGAATTGGAACCATATGATATGTCTCATGATGTTCCACTAGAGGAAACAAAGCGTCCTTTATATATACGAGATTGTATGATGGGTTTGCTTGAGCAAGAAAATTCTGATTGGACAGAACAGTGTCTAAAACATGCTGAGCATCTCATTAAGATGAATTCTGACACTGTGCATGAAGTAATTCTGTTATACCTATTTTTAATTAACTTCATTTATCTAGATAGAAATTCATATGAATGGTGTCAAATGAACCTGATTTTCAGTTTTATATTTGAGATCAAATTAAAAGTGTTTTGGAAAATAAGATTGATATACTGCTATAATTTCGAGGAAATAACTTATTTGAGATTGTATATGAATGGCTATTATGTTAATTATAAGAGGGGGGATGCATTAAGCCTACCAATTAAATAGGTAAGTGTAATATTTTATTCATTATCATTTCAGGAAGTCATCTTGATTTTAATTTTTGAAATTTGTAATGCATGCTTGAATTTAGATATATCTAAAACATCTGCAATTATAAAATGTATTTTTATTGCTACTTTAGGAACTAATAAAACTTATTTTTGTGTACATCTTGCAATCTTCACTTAAGGTATTAGGCATTAGAATATTAGACATGTTACCTAAATGGTACTGCAAATCTTATATCATATGGTTTTTTTGCCTTTTTTCTAGAATCTTATTATCCTTTTAGCACATCTGTGATATTACGACTGTAAAACTCTGTCAAGTCAGAAAATGTCATGGTTCAAAACATCATGGAAGAAAGGCAAGCAAAGAGAAAACATTGCAGTTCTAAAACACTGTAGTAAAAAATATCATCATCGAAAATAAAATGGTTAAAAAAGTTTACAGTTTAAAAGCATCGTCGTCGACAATATCATGGTAATAAAGCACCTACGAATCATTGCATGATGAGAACATTGCAGACACACGTTTTTCAGGCTTTAATAAATATAAATATACATTCGCATAATGATATATGAGTGCAAGAAGGAAATACAGATATCTTTACTTTTATATTTCATATTTTTGTATTAACTAATAAGTTTTTGCTGAAAAGGTAAGAAGGAAACTTAACTGAAAATGCGTTAGAAATTAATGCAACTTCTAGCACTTAATGGAATTTTAAACTTATATACTTAACTAATGAGGTCATTAATAAATTTTTTATAAAGTTTTACTGGTAAATTTAATGAAAACATAGTCGAAAACAATTAGAAAAAGATTAGATTTTTATTTAATTAGTCTAAAACAATTAGACTTACAAAAAAGTAAGTTAGTACATGAAGTTCCCTATATAAAAATTGATTAATTAATTATCAAATTATTTTCTTTCACATTTCTTAATCTGATAGTCGTTTAATGAAATTTACTTTTTCAGCAAAAATTTATTAGTTAATGTTAAAAATATGAAATAAAAAAGTAAAAATATCATCCCACTTCCCTTCTTACACTTACAAATCATTATCTGAATATGGATTACAAGTTTTAAGGTATCACACTGCGTTCAAATTGTAAATGGTGATGATATTTTTCAAAAAATTGTATTACTTTATTTTTAAGCTTATACATTAAGCTTCTCAAAACTATTTTTATTTTCTCTCTCTAGTTGTGAGAAATAGAATTATGGTTATTCTTATTCTACACCCTGAATAGGAAGTTTCTGTTTAACAACCAGGAACCTGATGTCTAAAGGTACACAGACTACTCAAAATAACTTTAAAATGAGAATTTTTCATTTGAATACTTTTGGTGATGATTTTGAAACTTTTTATTTGTTATTAAGTGCTCAGGAACAACCAGTTTTCAAATTTAATTTTCATACTTGGAAATATTTTCTTTCCTTCTGTTTGTACTTGCATTACATTAAACCTATTTTTTGAAAAACTTGTATTTTTTCGACTTTTCTGTTACAAAGAAACATTATCTTAAAATATGACTATTGTAATTTTATGAAACTTTTCACAAATATTCAATGAAGTATTGGGAATTAAATGGACTAAAAGTTTAGGTTTATGTACATATCTAAAATTTTTTCAAATAATTTTGTAAAGAGAAACATTTTTAAAAAAATAGCTAGTGCATGTACTCAAACAGGTTTATTTAATAGTCATTTTACTTTATCACTTATATTTCAGTCCATTTAATTCCTTAAATGTTAATAAATATAAATGACAAGTATAAAAGTAAAATGTTGATAAATATTTTTATGGGAACATGTGTATTAATTTTAAAATGTAATGCATTTTTAACCCAAAATGTAAAACAAAATCAAAAATTATACTTTGATAATATGTTTATCACTTGTTTGTACCATTTTAAGTAGTATTCTGCTAAATAACACCAGTAATAAATTTATTTGTACTATTTCCAAATTTGGGTGTCGAACATATTTGGATACTTTAAAGCCTGGAAAATGTGTGTCTGTGATGTTATCATCATGTGATGATTTGTAGGGGGTGTATTTTTTAACATGATATTTTGGATGCTGATGTTTTTAAACTGTGAATTTAACTGCTTTATTTCCAATGATATTTTGTACTACAATGTTTTAGAACTGCTTTGTTTTCTCTTTGCTTTCTTTTCTCCCATGTTGTTTTGTACTACAATTTTGTCTTGTGTCGTTTTCTTGTGTAGTGTTTTTGGCTGTAACTATTTTAGTGACAGTGTAATTTATGTATTTATTGCTACTTCAGTCTATATGAGGTAATTTTTTTCTTTTTTGAAATTTGTAACAAATCTCT
>KK113062.1:952657-988615 GCA_000611955.2 Stegodyphus mimosarum | reverse complement strand
TAAACTTCAGTGTGATTAACGAAAGTTTTTTTTTTTTTTTATGTCAATATTACGTACCTTAGTGTAGAATAATTTTTCTATACTGCCTAGAAATGAACTTATTATGTCTTTTTATATTTTTTAGCTGCATTAATTTAATGCAATTATAGATTTCTAATTACTTTGTTAAATTGGTGTTTATTATAATTATTGTATGCTATATCTTTGAATTAAATGCATGTGTATTGAATTAAATGTTCAAATAATTTTATGTAAATAAACTTAAAGGGAGAAAAATAAATACCGGAAACTATTTTATAACTTCCTTTTTGCTTCCTTGTACGAAGTAAAGGAAGTATTATAATTGAGAAAATTTTTTGGTATCATATTTCAATGAAAATATCCATTTTTACTGCTATCGAGTGCAGTTTGATGATGTTTTTGTGTGACATCTGTACATCAGGACAGAATAAAGACCTCTTTTTCCTAACACAGGTCCTAAAGTGATTTTTTCATGATTTATGTATGTATCTTGCATAACTCAAGAACGAATAGCCTCAGAACATTGAAATTTTGTATATAGGACTGCTATAACATGCAGTTGTGCACCTTCCTGTTTGTTACAGTCAGCCGCACCAAAAGTATATACATATTTATTTATATATATATAAGACATGTAAGAAATTTAGAACCAATTTTTCAGAAAGACCAAAAATTGAAATTCATATGTAATAAATTTCATAAAATCCTATAAATGATAAATTTCATAAAATTTTATTAATGTAAAAAACAATAAAAAAAAGGCTAAAATCAAAACACTTCAAAGAATATAAAAGAAAACTAGTTCAATCAACTTCAGTGCCACTTCGTCAGGAGGAGGAACACAGTAATCAATTGAAATATCTCTTCTAAGGGGGGGAAATTGCCTTTTTTTTTTTTTTTTTTTCTTTTTTTTTTTTTTTTTGGTATCCAGAATTAGCCAATGAACCATTCCAGTATATTTTAATAGTTCACCTAAAAATTCTGACCCTCCCCAAAGCAAGCAAAAAACAAAGTAAATTGAAATCCAAAATCTTACCCTTAAAAGAAGATAACGTATTCTAAAGAATTGAAAATGTAAGTGAAATGATAACATACTTTAGTGAAAATTTAAATCAAAATTTTACCTTTGAAAGAGGATTTTTATGCAAAGAATTGAAAACATAAGGATAAATATTTCCTTTATAAAGTTCCCTTTTTAAAGGTAAAATTTTGATTTAAGTTTTCACTAAAGTATGTTATCATTTCACTTACATTTTCAATTCTTTGGGATAAGTTATCTTCGTTTAAGGGTAAGATTTTGATTTGAATTTGCTTTGCTTTTTTCTTGCTTTGTGGAGGAGCCAGAATTTTCAAGTGAACTATTATAATTAAAATACATTGGAGTGGTTCATCGGCTAATTCTGGATACAGAAAAGCATGGATTTTTTTGGATGATGAGACTTCAGTTGATTTTATTGTTTTTCCTCCTGATGAACTGATATTGAAATTGATTGAATTCATCTTCTTTTATATTCTTTATTCTCTGAATTTCATTGATATTTTGAAATGGGGGTATTACTTGTTTGAAGTGTTTTGGTTTTGGCATTTTTTGAATTCTTTTTTACATTTACAAGATTTTATGAAATTTATCATTTATAGGATTTTATGAAATTTATTACATATGAATTTCAATTTCTGGTCTTTGTGAAAAATTGGTTCTAAATTTCTTACTTTATGTCTTTACTAATGATTTTGCTCCAGCTTAATGCACGAAAATACTAGGCATGATTATATTACGTTTTTTTGAATAAATTGCTTGTATTGATAGTTATATATATAATACCCAGTCTGTTACTCAGCTCCGTAAGCCCAGTTTTTTTTTTTTTTTTCTAAATTGTGCATTTTTTGCTTTAAAAATGATTGATATGTTGTTCTTATCTTCTGGTTAAGGTTTTTATCCCTTTACTTATGCAATAGTTGTAGAATTATCAACAATTTAAAAGTTATTTAAATGTGGCTGAGCCTAATTTTTTACCATAGCAATCGTATTTGTTTATATTTTAAACATAGTAGAATAATGAATTAAGTCAGTTTTTGAACTTTCAGTGTCTTTTTGCGACTGGGACCAAAAGTAAACTTTACTTTTGCGCACCAAAAAATCTGCCTTTTTGCCTAGTGGCCAAATTGCTTGTGTTTGTGTAGAAACTATAATTTAAATTGTAAAAATTGTTTTTTAATTTTTTAACAGTATTTGGTGTTTTATATTTTTCTATATTTTTCAATTCTTAATAAAGATATTTCGAGTAATTTTGCCTTATCATGAAGTGAGAATTGAATTAATTCAATGAGAAATATATCTCTAATGAAATTCGAGGAAATAAGTTTAAATGAAATGCAGGAAAATATGTGTATAATTCAGCATTCTGTACAAGGAAGCCATGTGGTGTACACATCAAATTTTTACCCCAAAGGACGTCAGCCCAGAAGGGCTATTAATTTTGTTTCGGCATTTTTGCACTGGTTCATTATAAATATTCACTTTTCAAATTGTTGCCACCAAATATTAGAACTCCACTTTATATTAAAAGAAATCAAATAATGAAGAATCTGCATGAATGTATGCACAATTCTTGTGCTGCAAAAAAACAATGGTACCTAGAGACAGCAAACTTTAAATAAGTTGTCCTCGGCTAGGATATGGGAATCTGGGAGCCCGAACTTGGGATTTCTTTTATTATCTATTTCATATTTTGTAAAACTAGTGAATTTTTTATTAAGAAACTAAATGATTTCAAAGCAAGTAATGGCAACACACACACACACGCACGCACGCACACACACACACACACACAAATTCTTATCTCCCGCATGCGAGACAGTGTATCAGAAATTCTAAAGATATGCTCATTTTAAAATTATTTTGTGATATTGCTGTTAAATTGAATTTTATGGTTTAAGTGCGAAGAACATGATATTTAATAAATAAAGGAAACACACAAAACGTTAAAAAAAGTGCTCCTTTGGGCATAATATAAAATCTGAAAGCTTTCAAATTAAAAAAAAATTTTCTTATATTCATATTTATTTTTTGTTTGTTATTAAGCAGCTAAATTATACTTCTTCCCCTTTTGGTGAATGCTAGACACCCAGGAAGCCACTTCCTGAACCTCAAGTAAATAGATTCTCAGCTGTTGCAGGCTATTTCTTTTATCCTTTGCTGGAAAAGTATGACAGGTATGTGAGTTATCCTTTAATTTTTTTTAAAACTTATTTGAGATGTTTTTCTTTCTACAGTAGAATTCTGAATATATACTTTAAATGGAACAGCAACCCATTCAGAAAATGTAAATAATTGGATCAGCTTTTTTAAAAATATTTCTTGTAAGCCAAATGCATTACTATAATATGCAACTGAGGCTGTTTTATTTATTTATTTTGCCAAATTTCAATTTAAGAAAGACTGTAGTTACGAAAATAAAATATTTTTATCTGTACTCTTTAAAAATTAATATGTATCCTTAAAGAAAAAAGTAATAATGACACGTATGAGAAAACTAGGAAAAGTAATGATTGCAGCTGTGCTGCATATTGTAGTGCAAAAAATCTTTGCTGAAAGAATTTATGCCACATTTATTAAGTCTATTACAGATAATTTTTTAAAAATATGAGCTTTAATATGTCATTTACTGGTCTTAAAACATGAATAAAATTATGTGATTTAGAATATTTACACCAAATATTAATATCAAATCACTAAGTGGGACAGAATGAGCACTGTCATCTGTTGGCCAAAAGATTTTGAAAGATGCTTTACTCCTCTATCATTGCTGAGCACATTTGTAGCTCAACTATTTTTCCTCCAGGATTTACTTTGAGCTTAATTTGTAGTTAAGATGTCTAGAAAGTGAAAAGTGTCTTCTTGAAAGGTACAACTAAATTTTTAAAGGAATTTGATAAAAATATAAAATTTATGGGAATGTAACTGTGAAAAAAAAAACTGAACATTCATGTGTCAACACTAAAAGCAAATGTTTCTGAAAGAAGAAAATTAAAAGAAAGAACAACCATTTTAAAGAAACTGCGTGAACAAGGTGAAATATCTGGGGGTTTAAACCATATTTTGCTGATGTTTTCATTCAGTGCAGTGCATCAGATATTCTAGTGAATGTGTCTGTACTAGCAAAAAAGACACAAAGAATTACATTGCGAAGAGAGACTGTTTTTTCACTGAAGTTTACATTAAATCCATAGTATATTATGTCATATCATAAATGGAGAATCTTAAGATATCTCAGCTGATGAATTTGTTGAAGATTCGACTCAGTCCAAATAAATGTTTTATACATGTTTTCAGTATTGATGAAATTAATCTTTTTTTTTCATCTTTTGTCATCAAAATGTCTAGCCTGTAAATGTAAAGACATTCAATATCATAAATAAAATCACTTTACTATTTTGTTCTAACCAAATACTGATGAATCAGAATGCTGTTTTAGAAAAAGTTCGATTTTGTGTCAAATTATGTATGTTAGAGCAATTCTATAATATAAATCTAATATATATCCTCAGTTACAGTTTGAGACATGAAAAACATAAGTTTAAATTCATTAATCAGCCAAGTAGAATGGGAGGTATAGAACTATTGCCTCCCGCCTTTTTTTGAGTCAGTGTTAATGTATGTTTTTAATGTCTTGATGCATATATTTCCTTTATTAGACAGAACAATTTGCTAAAACTTTTTGGTGAAGACAGTTATGTACTCGGAAGATTAATCTACACCTTGGGAATTATTATGCACTCTGCTTCAAATATACCTGTAAGTAGCTAAGGTGTATATTGCTGTAATCATTCCTTTCGAAATGTGTAAAATAAGTTTCTTTTGTGTGTAAATATATATTTCTGTTGTGAAAGGATTTAATTTAATTTCAAGGAACCTTTTTGTAAGAAAACAAAATTATGCCATAAAGGTATAATTTACATAAAGGTATATTGTAAAACAGCAAACCCATAAATTTTGTATGTCCATTTGGTTTTCTTGTATTTTGACGTAAATTTAAGTATAGCTTTGTGTATCATATTTGAAATTTCACTTTACTGCATCTTTAAACCGAGCATATATCATAATTTAATGAGGCTGAGATTATTGTTTAACAACACATGAATTTTACCCTTGTATCAAAGCTTTACTTTAATTACAATGAATAATGAAATAATGTATAAAACAATTTTTTTATTTCAGTAATTTTCTGTGTTGCAGTATTTCATTAGGATGATTATTTAATCATTGCATTTTTTTTTAAAGTTACTGAAATAAGAAAAGAATAAAATATTATTAGCTTAGTTAGTTTTTTTGCTAAGGCTTTATATTTTCTTTTCCATATAAAGATATCTGAGAATGAAAGCAGTGAACCTGTAAATAATATTTGATGTCTAAAGATAATACTGATATCTCTCATGTTTAAAATAACCAAAATTTGCAATTTTTAATGAAATCATTTGAATAGTGCTTCAATTTTCAACTGTCCATATTTCAGAAAATAAAAACAATCTACCTGAAGAGCTTCCATATAATTTTAACTTTAAATTTGAAGAAAATATTTCTAGTGTATCAGTTTGAAGTTATGCAAATTTGAAATTACCTTTAAATCATTATTATTCCAGTTCATTTAAAATTACAACCTGCAGTGCGTTTTCTAATGGTGATCCCTAAATTATGTGTCTCTATAGTGAAGCATATTAACTGTAAATTATGAATAATATGTTCATATCAGAACATGGTAAACAACCTGTGATTTAAACATCATTTATAAGAAACTGCTCATTTGTAAGTTTGTTTTACTGTTGTTTAATTCATTGAAATTTTATTGATGCTTAAAATGTCAGCCTTCTTTAAGAGCTTAACTTTTTTTTTAATCGTCTAATAAATCTTGCCAATTTCTTATGTAATGATAATATCTTTGCTTTTTAACAACCCACAATATTTCTATAGTTATAAGCCAAGATATCAGTTTTTTTAATCTTTTATCCACTTTCCAATAAGACAGATCTCTTTTTGCATTCTTTAGAAAATTATACTCCAATTGAATCACATATTATTATCATTTATTCAGTCTCATTAAATAATTTTTTTTATCATACATGAATCACATATTATTAATATTATAATTTATTCAGTCTCATTAAACTAACTTTTTTATATCATACATTTCTCTTTTGTTCTTCTAAAAGCTCAGTTTTCATTTCTTATGACATTCAATTTGTACTGGTGCTGTTTTTTCTTTTCGCTATTGACTTAGAAGGTTTTAATTTAATGTGTGAAAGCAAAGAAACTGCTCATTTATAAGTTTGTTTTACTGTTGTTTAAGGCATTGAAATTTTATTGATGCTTAAAATGTCAACCTTCTTTAAGAACTTACCTTTTTTTTAATCGTCTAATAAATCTTGCCAACTTCTTATGTAATGATAATATCTTTGCTCTTTAACAACCCACAATGTTTCTATAGTTATAAACCAAGATATCAGTTTTAATCTTTTATCCACTTTCCAATATGACAGAACTCTTTTTGCATTCTTTAGAAAATTATACTCCTATTGAATCACATATTATTATCATTTATTCAGTCTCATTAAATTAATTTTTTTTATCATACATGAATCACATATAATTAATATTATAATTTATTCAGTCTCATTAAACTAACTTTTTTATATCATACATTTCTCTTTTGTTCTTCTAAAAGCTCAGTTTTCATTTCTTATGACATTTAGTTTATACTGGTGCTGTTTTTTCTTTTCTTTATTGACTTAGAAAGCTTTAATTTAATGTGTGAAAGCAATTTAATTTTGGTAAGACTTCTGAAGATGCTATCAGAGAAGAATAATGTACCAGTTACTACTAAGTATAGATATACAGTAATATCTCTATACTTAAGTGTAGATATACAGTAACATAACTATCCTTTTTAATGGTAATGAAATGTTTCTATTGAGACACCAGTTTAGAAAACTAGCATCATGTTTCCTTAATAGCATAAATAATATGCAGTCTTATTATTAATATGGTATAATATTTGTAAAATCTTATTGTTACTCCTATTAGATTTTACCATATTTTGTTAAAACTATTGTTTAACATTTTTCTTTTCTGTAGCTCAGTTCTTTTTTTTTTTTTTCATTACTATTATTCCTGTAGAATTTACCATAATATCTTAAAAAGGTTGCTTATAATTCATTCTTTTTTCCCCCCTCCCTATTTTTTTTTTGGATGGAACTGATGCTTAATCTTATTTTTTACACTGATTATAAATGCTGAGTGTGTTTTTACCAGTAAATATAATTGTATGGGTACTAAAATTAAGTTTACATATTAATCTCATTAACATTTGTAAAAAATAGCTGATATGCGTGCTTTTGATTTTAAAATGTCTCAGAAATTAAAAGTACTGTCTATAGTTATTTGAATTTAATTTGTATTTTGCTAAGATATTCTAAAATTCACTGGTAGACTTTCAAGCACAACATACTGTAGTTTTAAGCTAAAAGAATTTTAATGCCTCCTTTGTATTCTGCAGGTATTCAATAGTTTGCATTACAAAGAAGCAGTAAAAATATGAGAAATATTTCAGGAGATCATTATTCATATAAGAAATATGTTCCATATTGAATAATACTTGGATAGAATTTTTTATGAATGGGGCTATGTGAAATTAATAATTTTTTAAATGTTAAATAGATCAATTAACAACACAAATAATAGTTTTAAAAGTCTTGAATTTTTAATATTATACACACATCCATATGCAGACATTTACTTTATGTTATTTTGCTTTTATGAAAGACCTAAATTGGTATTTTCAAATTGGCATTTGCAAACTAAAAAGAATTTGAAGAGAATTTTCACTGTCAAGACAAAAAAAGAAACATAATGTATTGTTTTATGCAATGGCTGGGTGGAAAATAAAAGGGTGTTCTTTTTAATTCTTACAGGAAGAGAAATATGCCAGTGTAAAATTTAAAACTAAGCAGAAAGGCATCTTAAGTTGCGCATGTTTTGAGCAGTTGATTTTTGTTGATTTCAAGGTGGTCGGACATAAGTCTGTTCTTCAAGAGCCAAAGGGGAAAAAAAATAAAAAAGTCAACTTCTTTTACTGTTGAAGAAGAGAAATTTATTTCTGATTTCCCTTCAAATCAATAGTTTTATTCAAAATCTATGCTAACTTAAGGTTACATTTTTGACTAACGTTAATTTTAATTACTGAACATTCTAGCATTCTATATATTTGAATTCTCACAAAAAGTGTTTTTTTTTTTCAAAGAAATAAATTATAGAAAAAAGAATGAGTTCAAGTAGGCAAGCATACCTTCCATGAAACCTTCCATGTCAACTTCCATGTCATAAACCTTCCATGTCAACTTTGAAGATGACAGACCTCAGTCTTAAAATACTGAAGCAAGCAGCTATAAAATTATGGATGCAAAAACCTATCAGTTATCTGAATACTTAAGTCTTAATGTAATATGTTTCAAATTATAAAAAGACATATGCATTACAAAAAGAAAAAAAAATGTAAAACAAAATGCTGAGTTGATTCTTTCCCTCTCATTTCTACATTTTAAACTGCAAACTCATGGTCATCACAGGCAGATCTTTGAACTTTCCAGTTTCTTTCCATTTTCAAAAACTAAGCCTATAGATTGCTACATGCATTATTTCAACTTCACTTTAAATTTATCCGTAATTACTTCCTTATTTTAGGAGATTTTGGCTTCCAAAAGCATAAGAATACTGTGCTTTCATGTAGCAGGCTAAATCTGCATTTATTTAATTTTTATGATTTCTGCTATGATATGCAGTGTAAGATGTAATTTGTTTCATAAGGGCTTATGCATATACTGAGGGTTAAATATGTGCATAAGCTAATTTTTTATTTTCACATATTTTATATTATGTTGTACCATATATAAATGAAAATTCAGATTCATAACTTCTGCATCCATCTTTCTTA
The DNA here is from genome assembly GCA_000611955.2 of Stegodyphus mimosarum. Classification (NCBI taxonomy): domain Eukaryota; kingdom Metazoa; phylum Arthropoda; class Arachnida; order Araneae; family Eresidae; genus Stegodyphus; species Stegodyphus mimosarum. The sequence goes on along the minus strand of KK113062.1, from coordinate 979,610 downwards.
ATATTTAGACATTTAAAATTTTTTCTGCACTTTTCTACTAACAGGATGCCAGTTGCCAAATGTGCACTAAATGTGGTAGCTTGTTTATATTGCATAGTGAACAGTCATTAAACATTGCACAGCATTAAAAAAACATATTTGTTTAAATACGTTTGAGCAGAAACAGATCACTGTGCACATTGGGGGAGAAAAACATTTTATTTAAGCGAAAACAGATCATTATGCACATCGGGAGAATAACAGTTTTCTCTATGTATACAGTGATCTTTTCTGCATAAAAATGTCAGAGAACTGTGCAAGCATTTTATAGAGCTTCAGCATTGTGCACATTAAATATAATATATGGTATATTGTATGACAATTATTGTTATTAAAGCTGATTTTTCTTTCATGAAACTTTATGTATCATTGGGGTTGCAGCCATCTAGTTAGATAGCATGCCAACATTTATGTTTGGCTATAAGAGGTGCCTTGTTAACAGAAAAGCATCTTTTTCTTCTAATTCATGTTACTTTGGGTGTAAGCAGATTAAAAGACAAATGAGCTATATTACATATGGAAATTCTGTACACTTCAAATTTTAATTAGATTGACATTCTTTTCTATTTTATGTTTTCACTTGGAATTTTGAATGCCCATCTTAAATTAATTAATTTATTTATACATTATTAGTATATATAGTGTTTGGCAATGAAATGGTGGAAAAGAAAGATGTGTATATCCAAAATTAGTGTGTTTATTACATTGTGATTTACATAGCTGAAAATAATTTCTTAAAAAGCTTTATTTTACCTTTGTGTGAGCACCATTTAAAGCCTATGCTGTATTTCATTACTATACTGTATTTTTGTTACTATATTTTCATTCCAAAAAACGAGTGGTTTAATCAGTTCTGTTACCTCCATAACTCAGCGCATAAATCTGCTGCATTAGCTGTAATGTATTCAATATGCTCTTTTCTTCACAAACCCTCATAGAAGGAATCTAAAATCTTATGAATTTCAATTCGTTCATAAGATTCTCATTCACCATAGCATAGATCTGCCTCTTCAATCCAGCTAGCCCCACTAGTGACTAAGTGGTTAAGACTGTGGAATAGTGATAATTCAACCCAGGCAAATTAGCTGACTGGATGGTTATTTTTTCTTTTTTTCTTTTTTTTTTAAATGTGGAAATTGAATAACAGACAGTTTTCTCTGGACAGTGGTTCACAAAGGCATCTCTCCCTTTAGGCAGATAGTCTTTGTATGCTTGTGTTTTAACATATTCAAGTAATTTACTGAGTCCAGCTGTTAGGCAATGTGTCATCCAGGTATGAGTGCATTTCCTTGCTATAATGAGAAACAGTACTGTCCTCCTTAAAAATGGTTACTGGTAATATTTATGGAATAGCATAAACTTGCAGCATGTTCAGGTGCATGGTTAATGTTGTTATGGATTCCATAAAGAACAATGGTCCAGTTATGCCAGTCTTTATCAGGAAGCATCACACATTCACCTTTGGGTTGTCACATTGCTACTTTATAATAGTGTGCAGATTTTTCACTCCCAAAAGCTTTGGAACTCTGCCTGCTCACATGGCAAGATACATGAAATGGAGCTTCCTCTGGAAAGATTTTCCAAGTACTTAATGTCATTTTCAGAATGTTTCAGCATGTCATTCATTACATTGTTTCCTACAGGAGTATTCATCAATCTGAAGAGTATGAAGTTGTAACATTTGAAGTGTGCAACACTGTAATTGTAATCATTTGTCTATGCCTTCCTTCATGGACCATGGATTTCAGAATATGCAGCTTCTTGCCATATCACAAATGGATTTCTTCAAAAATTCTTCAACTTTCTTCCTTGCACATAATCAATGTCAACCTGGATGCTATGTGGTTATAGTTACTTTCTTCATTGTGAGTCATCATTTTCTGGCAGCTTAAGTTGCTGGTTTCAAGTAGGGTATCATTGTAAGGCAGGGGAGATATGCCATGTTCCATCTGAAAATGATGTTGAGCATATGTGGCTCATTTGATTTTGTCCAGCCACAACATGGACTCTGCCATCTTCTGATTGGAAAACACCACCATGCTCTGTTGTTCTCTACTCAAATGCTGTGCTTATATTCCTCATATTGTCTCTTTGTCTTGTATAACTGCACATGCATTGCCACTTTGCACCAATCTTTCTAGCAAACAAAATTTTTGACTCCTTTTCAAGCTGTGTAAACAACAGTGTAATAAATGAATTGAATATGGATGCACGTGTTCTTTTTTCTTGTCACTTTCTTCACTTTTTTCCTTCAGACTTGTATATATTAATGTTATTATTATTAGTTAACTAGTCCACTTCGTGTATCACCTGTATTTAACAAGCCAGTGCAAATCAAATATTCAGACACCTTATATTTAAATAGCTCTGTGACAAAATGGGTAGAGCCATGCTGCAGTTCTTAAAGAGTGTGAGGAACCATGCAGATGTGTGAGTATTTTGCTTATCATTACCTTTATAAACAGTTATAATTTTTTTCTGTCAAACTTGATAAGACATTATTTTAAGAGTGATTACTTATTGTGCTTTTATCATAGTAGTTTATCCATATTTCAGAGTTTTTGCATGCCTCGCTTTCATGTTTCTTCCTCTTCAGTAGTATAATGTAACCATTTCATATATTGCTGTATGTTTTATACTTGATTTTAAGAACTTTGATTTAAATCTACTTTGATTTCGCTCTGTGCCATTAAGTCCAACAAGAAAAGTGAAAAACATATAATCACATATATAGCATTTATTGAAGGAGTGTAAATAGTTTGTTGATTGTAAACATGAGTACAGACATAAGCTTATGAGTTCAGGTACATTTTACTTGTACTTTGTAAATCAGGAGGTACTATTGACTAGACTGCATCTTGGGAAAATGACCCATAGAACAGCTACACAGATTTTATACTATGATGGGGTAGTAGCACTAGTCAGGCACTAGGACTTCATCCATAGATCCACAGTTAGATGCGTTGTTACACTGGGGATACATTGAAGGAATGCTGATGAGCCGATCAAGCTGTAGCAAGGAATGCTACCATACTATGCATCAGTTTTGGAGGCACCTAACAAGTGAGCTCTTGCTGACTGTTAGCTCCTACCTTAGATGAGTTTCCACTTGGGTTTTAAATTAACCTTAATGATGTTACTTTCCGTGCTGTGCACAAATGCAGATAAAATTAAATTTTTTAACATTCTCCATACTATCAGTGGCTTCAAGAATTAAGTTGCAGGAAAGCACTTCCATATTGTCTTTTGATTAATCAGTATTTTCTTTTGAAATTTTCTGGTTGTTTTCAGTTTTTTGTATTTTCTGCATATTATGTTGTATGTTTCATATACTGTAATTGGTTTGCTTCTGTAACTTCATACTCTTAGTTTGCTGTACTATCTGCTTACTCATTTGAGTCTGTTAGTGAAAATTTACAGTATACTAACCTAGTAAACTAAGTTTTCTCATCATTTTGAAAGTTATTTAAATAAGCTGAATTTTCAAAAGTACTTGCTTATCTCCACGGCTAGTGTAAATTCATTTCTTGACAATTTGTACTTGACAGATATAGATTTAAATACTGCAAATATAATCGCTTTAAATATATATATATATATATAGAGAGAGAGTTTGCTCATTGCTGAACATTGAATTTTTGTGAATCATCTATACTAACTGTCATTTTCATGCACAGCCTAAATTTTAATCTTATGTTACTACTTCCATGTTCACATATTCAAGTGCCTTTTAGTAAATAATAAGCAACTGCTGTAATCACACTTTGCTTCCATTTCTTGACTTGCTAATAAAATAATAAAATTTTGATTGTGCTGTACCTTCACTATTTTATTTTAGGATTAAAAAAATGATGTGTCTATATGCAGCACCAGCAGTAATCTTTTTGCTGCCAGATGCAATTTAGTCCTACTGCCACTCCCTCCCTCAGAAATACTTGTCAATGTATGGCACTTTTTTAAATTAAAAAAAAAAAGAAAGAAAGAAAATATTAAATTGCAGAACAAATTATAAATATAATAAAAAATGAAAGTTTTTAAATGATTGAACTCTTTGTTATTATTAACAAAGCTCACCATTTTGTAAATTAGCATTAGTTTTGTAAATTAGCATTTTGTGAATTAGTCTTATTTACTGCATTAGTTTTGTGACAGTCTATTGCATAAATCTAAAATGTTATATAAATTAAAATGTTCGTTACATAAATATAAATCAAATAAATAGAAGAAATGCACTAATTGTTTGATTAGCATGATAATTTACAAATTCATGTTAAGGAGCGTAAATAAAGCTAAATCGCTCTGCAGCATTTAAAAATATATTTCATAAATTAAAGGTTATGCTTTTGTTGTAGTTCTTTTCCACAAAATGGGGTCATTAATTTATTCTATGTATTTTTTTAAATCTTATTAATGATAGGATACTAGAAAATGGAAAGCTCATTGCACTTTCTGAAAACTACGTACCAAGCAAAGAATTGACAGCATCATATGTTTTCAACTTAAATATGTATAAATATTTATTTTGAAATTATTTTTTTAACAGGACAATACCTTTTATTTTATAATACTTTTAACATATTCTCCTTGCCTTCATTTCCGAAAACGCTTGAAGATAGTCAGAAAGATAATTTTTTTAGCTAAGCCTATAGAAATTGGATCAAGATTTGTCAGCTTAATCTGCATCACAGATCTTAAACAAGTCTTTATGTACTTTAATTTTGAGAAAGATCTCTCTCCATTTGCCACAGTTATAGTAAAGGACAGCAGGATTCGAAGTGCCACTGCAATATTTGGAAAGCATTTAAGATTTTGTTGTAGAGTCATAAGGGGATATAAGGTCATATTCTAGAGTCATAAGGGGCTGCACTCCAGAAACAATATGTTTTGATAGATCTAACAGTTCATCACAAAGTTCCAAAGCGTTCAGATGCTTTGAATCTTTATTTGTGAGTTTCAGTTGCAGGTTTCTGGATCTATTCAAAAGTTCCCCTTTTGAAAGATTTCTGAGGTTTCCTATGTCCTACGGGAAACTAAAATATGCTCTGTGTTTGCGAGTCAGTTCAAGTCTTTCTTCTACAGAATGAATAGCAATGCCTAACATCTACAAAAAGAATTCTACTTTAAATTTCTTTTTAACACTTTGTATGTTTTCATCTGTAACCTCGTACCCAAACAACCTAGGTTGCCTTCAGGTATGATAGACTTGGCTAAGGAAGACCAGATTTCTAATGTTTCTGCCATTTCTTTTCCTTCTGAGATGGAATTTATAAAATTGATTTCACTTCTACAACTTTCTAAATATATTTTCATATTCTGCAGAACTTTGAGAGCTCACTCCAGATTCGTCTTTATACTTTGCAGAATTTTACTAGCATTATTAATATGAGTGTGTATATCATGCCAAATAACAACTGAGATGAGATATTTGAAATTTTTCTGAATTTTTCTATTTGCCAAAGAAATGTTCCTTAATGTTCTTATTTATATTTTTCTATTTGCCAAAGATGCTGCTGATTGTCATACTTTATTATCAAACTTATTATCTTCTGTAATTTCAACCAGAGTATCATAAATTTCAGCACACTGGTAACGAAATGGTCTGATGGCATGAATTCTATTAGATGAAATAATCAGACATATAGGTTTCAGTGTTAATGAAGGGAGATGAGCCTTTGCAACATTCTATCTCTGAGCGGAACCACCAAAAATACATATTTCTTCCACTAATGAGAAAAATGAGACAGCATCTAATGAAGCTTCTGCTGCGTCATTCACTACATGATTTAAAGAATGATTGCTGCATGGAACAAAAAAGGTACAAGGATTAATGTCCAGTGTTAAGTTTCTGAACTCTGGCTAATATTTCTCTCATATTTGAGCCATTATCATATCGTTGGTCTCTCATATCTTTAACTGAGATACCCATTTAATTCTGTCAGACCTTCTCCAGATTTATCAGTGATAGGCAAAAAGCCAATGAAATGTTTTCAAATTCCACATTCTGGCACTTTCGTACTTTTTCCTTCAGTTTGTTACGAAATGAATAATAATGATCATTTCTTCTACACAACTTGTGTCGGGAATAATCCAAAATAACAGAATAATATTTGGCCATTTTTTGTAATTTACAAATTCGCTGTTGAATTTTATTTCCAGTTATGTTAATCATTTTATTTTGGACATCTTTTCCTAGAAAAAGATTTTGAATTTCTTTTTTCCCAAAATGCCTGATGTGCTCTGCCATGAAGGGGTCGAACAATGCTAATAACTCAACTAGCTTTAGAAAATTTCCATTTTCCTTTTTATACAAAGCATTGCTAGAGCCTCAAAATGCTAAAGTTTTGCTGCTGTAGAAACTGAACTATAGCTACTGATCACTCTATCACATCTTTCCAATGCTTTGTTTCAGAATTTATATATCGCTGCTCTGCAGCATCTGTAGTTGATTCAGCTTTCAACAGCAGTGATAATTGAACCCATTTCTGGTGACATTTCATATGCCATTTCGATTTTTCGTGCTCACACAGGATTTGAGACAAATGCCGCTAGTCACTGGATTCCTGACTAGAAATAGCTGGTTCAATTGCAGCATTATAATAGAATAACTTACATGAAAAGCAGTATGAAGCATTTTCAGAACTGCGAGAAACAAGCCTGCATTTTCAGAACTGCGAGAAACAAGCCTGCATTTTTAGAAACAAGCCAAGTTCTTCTGTTTTTTTCAGCATTAACGATATGCCTTTCATAATTCGCTACTGTGAATCTTCTTCCCAATCGATCTTTAGAACAGTTTGAATTATCAGAAAGATGGTGTGGGCCTTTTTTGTTTATACCATAAGTTCTCAAAGTGTCTGAGATAATCAACAGTAAAAGTAAAGTTGTTTGAAGCATGTTTTGCACATTTCTCTAAGAAATGTGCAAAATTTCATTTAATGAAATTAGGTTTTTTGTATCCCAGCGGGTCAAAACACAAAAATCATATAGGAAAAGTGGATGTATTTTAAGAGCAAAATTTCATTTAATGAAATTAGGTTTTTTGTATCCCAGCAGGTCAAAACACAAAAATCATATAGGAAAAGTGGATGTATTTTAAGAGCATTAATATTTATGATTATTGTTAACTACTTTATTTATGCCTAGAGATACTGGTAACTGAAGCTATTTATGTTTTAAGTATGCTATTTATACAGTGGTGCAGAAATGAAAGTGAATATGTAGAAAGAGATTTTATAAGTGAGAATCACTTCATTTACTATTAAAATATATTTAATAAATTTTTTAATTGCAAAAAAATATTTAAATATTACAATGACGGAGGAAAATTCTTTTAAAAATATTTCATTCATTTGTGTAGGAAAAATTACAGTGTAATTCACATTCTTTCAGATGTTAAAATGTAATGTGAAACTATTAGGACAATGTTTGGTATGTTTAATATTTCAGTAGTTAATTAATTGAAATTTACAAAGCAGTATATGCTTTCAGTTGTGTGATACCATTTTTATTGCCATTATTGTATTATTATTGATGATTTTAAGTACTGAATATCATGAATTTCTTGTAAAAGTTTCATTTCAAATAAAGCTTAGAAAGTACTCTTAAAGCATTCTTCCCCTTAGACAAATAGTCCCCGAGTGCTTTGCCATAATATAATAATTCAGTTCACTCCAATTTAAGTAACACACAAATTACTGTGCATTACTGAATTCTACGCATAAATGTTTCACATTGTTAAAGTGAATTGTAATTTATTGTATTTTTTCAACTGAAGGGAAATGTGTATATTACTTTCAAAACAAATTCAACATCTTCAGAATTATCTTTTACAGATTAGTGTGAATTTTTGGTTGATAGGTAATTTACAGGCTAAGAAATACCATATCTCTTGTCTTTGGAGAAATCCTCAAGTGTTAAAGTATGTTTAGTAAATAAGATATATTTAAGGAGTTCAAGGATAATTTCTTTGCATTTACACTATACATGGATGAAACCACTTCAGCAATTATCTCCAGTTTGTTTTCCTATAAATTGAAACTTAGGATAAAACTATCAATAGTTGAAAGTTATGCAACACGCCGCCACTCGTAGTCACTTTTAACATCAAAAGCACTGAAACCTTATATACTATTGAGGTTAAGATTTATGTTAGGATTTCCAGGGGAGGCAGTAGATCTTAAATAATTAAATAGCTTCCAAATTAATAAATTATGAAAGGAATAGTACTGTTTTTTTAATTACAATAATTTTTTTATGGCATTCTTATTTGACATTTTCAAATTACCAAATTATTACACATAAGGATTATTCAAAAGCTGATATAAGTTTATTTTACTCATACATGCTCTTTTAAATATTTGCTTCAATTATTTGATAATGCTTTTTTTAGTCCTCGTTTATATGAAACAGGACAATTCTGCCTTAATGTTCCAATGTCCTGTCAATCTCCTTTTTATGTCTCTCTCTATGCCTTCAGGTTGAATTCTCATTTAGGGATTTTAAAGAATTCTTAATCTGCATTTTATCTGCAATGTGAGAATATTTTGAAAATTTTTGATATGAAGAATTGAAAAAATATTGATTTATTCATAATTTCAAGTAAAACTATTCATCCATACCATTTTCTCCTCCCCCATGAGTGAAAAAGAAGGGAGGAATTTCAATCATTTTAATGAAAAAAAAAGCAATTTATGCCAGAAATTAACTGAAATATTTGTTCACTTAGTGTATGAGCTTTTGAATGAAATTTTGTGTTGTTTGCCTGTCACATGAAACTGCTCCGTTTTTCTGACCTTGAATTCACTCAAAAATCCATAAGCTGAACCTGAGATCTCTCCTTTCCAAATGTGATGTCTAAATATTTTGCACATCTTGAACAAGAGCCACATTTCCGCCATGTGGGTAGGCCTTTCATGCCTCAACTCAGGACTTAGAAGAACTTTTTAACCCTGTCTCAACTGCTAATTTTTGTCTTTGATTTTGTGTCCCTAAGAAAGGGAGGCATAAATTCGGGAGTTAGTAATGGATAAATGATTTCTTTTCCCCAGATTCTTAGTCTAAAAAAGGAGGGAAAAAACTGCTAAAATTCACCTTAAACATTGTCATTTTGGAATGTCAGATGTATTTCTAAATCCAAAATTTTGCTTCCCTATATCCTGCCGCCCTGCACTACTGCACAGGTTGCACCAGCTCTGGCAATATGTAAAAACTAATTTCTATGTAGTTATTTACATAAAGAATTTATCACAATTTCAGAGTGGCCATATCTCCTAGCTTTATAGGGAGAATTCAAATTTTCCATGTAATCTCTTAATCTCTTATACATTTTCAAATACCCTTGTTTTTAATTTATTTAAATTTATAGTATCTTTTTGAAATTCAATTTTAGAAGAATTACTGAAATGGTGCAAAAGGAAATGGTATGAACAAAATTATGATAACAAGTTCCTAAAAAAAAACTGAGACTTTTGTTCCATTATCATCTGTCCCTTAATGAAATTTGAAAGACTGCTAGGTCTCCTCCCCTGTCTTTTTTGTACAAATGATTTCCCTGATTAATATTTATTTTCGATCTGGTCTGTTTTTAATATATTTTAGAGCATTTTCTAAAGATTCGATTAATATTTGATAGGTAAATATTATATATTTAAATAAAAAATTGTAAAGTTTATTGGCATGATTATATGTAGGTATGGTTATTAATTTTATTTTTAATGTGCTTAAAAAGTTCTTTGAGAAATAAAAACCTTTTCTTTCCTACTTGTATTTCCATTAGCATAATATATTAAAGAAATTGCAAATTCAAATGAAATCAGCCAAATCTTTATTTAAATTATCTTAATAATATTTGTAAATGATAATTATTTTTTAGATTTGTTCATCAGGCTGTAATTTTTGCTATAGCTACTGTATACGTAAGTGTCCCTGGTTATCTGCTCTGCTCAGAAATGTTAGATGAAGTAATGAATAGTCAAAAATGGTTACAAAGTAAGACTTTCTGAAACAGTAAATAATTGACTGTAAAATAATATATTTTAATGTACATCCTGTATATATAAGCATGAATTATTTTACCTGGTATTTAATAAATTTGAAAAGTTAAAAATTAAAAAAGATAATTTCATTAATTGCATGTACAGAAATTTCTTTTCACTCTGAAAGGCTGCGTGTATAAATTTTATTTTATGTATTTATCATTCAATTGATATTACACTGCACTTCTTAAAAAAGGTGATTTAGGGAAACATTTTATTTTCCAGAAATATTATTATTTTGTATCATGTGCAACTTAAGATTAAAATCATGTTTAATGTATAAAGTCTTATTTTAATATTACAGATTATTACAAATAATTTTATAAGTAAACAAATTATTTTGTAATTTTGTATTACAAATATTTTTTGTAAGGAGCATATTCTTTAGTTATGCATAAAGTTAAGACATTTCTCTTTAAAATGTGCAGCTGTATTTTATCTTAACTCGTAATGTAGAATATTAAATAACTAAAATTTGGTTTGACTGTATGTAGTAGTGAATGCAAAGAAACAGATTCTTTACAGTCATTACTGATACTTCTTTCATGTTTACTTACATATTTGAAATAATATGTTAATTTATAAATACTTTTTATAAAGCTATAATAATATTTGTGTGAAAGCTATGTGTATAATTTTATGGAATTTATGTAAATTAGAATTAATTGCAATCTAATCATAACTATATTTACTGAATCAAATCATATCAGATTTGTATGTTAGCATATTTTGCTGCCAATGAAATTTTTTTATTTATATTTTTAAATGTACAGAAAACAATTATATTACAGGTGTTATAGATGATGATCCTGATATTAATTGTCAGCTAAAAGCTACTCATGCTCTTGGTTTAATTATAGGGATACTGAAAGAGGTAGTTATTTTCAGTAATATAAAATAACTCTGTCTCATTTTAGAAGTCTAGTATTTATTTGTGACAAATTTTGGAGTTCAAGTTTCTATCTTCATATGGCTTGTCTATTCAAAAGTATTCTACTGTTGTTTCATTGTGAAATTTTTTTGTCACCTCTTTCTCATACTGGATGACTATGTTTATCTTGAATTCATATGAAATGTTGTATTCATATTCTGATGAATACAACATTTCAATGAAATTATAATTTCTTTATACATTTAAGTTCAAAGGCAAAAAGTTTGGAAAAATATTCTGTAAAGTTTTATGAAAGAAATTTTTTAGAATTGTATAGCAGTTATTTTAAGAAGGATTAAAATTTTGCAATTTCTAACACTTATATACTTCCAACGTATATAATCTTTCTAGAACAAAGCATATGCCAAAGGCTGCACTGCCTTAGGGAGGAGATGCTCACAGAACAGAATTTAACATTTATTTTATTGATGACTTCAGTTTTAAATTAATAGTGTATCTGATAAAATTACATTTACTATTTAATTTGAAAAGATGTTAATTAGAAAAAATATAAGCATAACATTTTAATGTGAGCTCATTTAATTTGAATTTGGTTTTTTGACTAACACTGCATCAGTGTTGACTGTAATAGCATGACAGTGATTGCAAATATATTACATCCAAAGTAGTTAATGATTTTTTTTTTTGATTTTTTGATTTTTATTTATTTATTTTTGTAATATTTGTCTGTTACCTGTTGGAAAAGATTTGTTTTCAAATGTGTGAAGAGATCTCATAAAGAGACCAATTAATAAAATAATTCATAAAGAGATCTCATGAACATGATTTGTTTACAAAGCCATAAACGTTTTCTTTCAGCAACAATGAATGATGCTTATGAAATACTAAAATGTTTCTTTAGAGTAACTTAAAACACTCCATTTAAATAAATTCCTTTATGTTGCATATTTGATTGCAACTCTTGTACTCCATTTTGCAAGTAGTTAGCTAAGTTTTTTTTATCAGTTCAGAAGGATATAGCAAATATGAAATTTAGTTTTTTTTAGCCCAAAGGGGCTTTGTCCCTAAAGAATCCTATGTTTTCATTTTGGGATTTTCCGTCAGAAACATTAAATATTGGTTCACTTTTCAAACTGTTACCACCAAATATTGCAGCCTTATATTATATTTAAAGAAATTAAATAATGAAGAATGTGCATAAATGTATGTATGTTTCTCGCATTGTGATAAAACGACGGCACCTAGACCCATCGAATTTTGAATGACGTAATCCTGCTGCAAATATGGGCATCTGGAAGAATTTGGAATTTGTTTTATTATCGATTTCATATTTTCTAAAACTTTAACGAATTTTTGAATAGCAAACTCAAGGATTTCAAAGAGAGCAATGGCAACATTGCTCGCTTTGAAAAAGCATATTTATCTTCAGTGCATGAGACTGTGCACTTTAAAGATTTTATCTTTATCAATAAAGATTTTATCTTTATTATTAGAAAAAGCATTTTTATCTCCAGTGCATGAGACTGTGTAGGAAATTCTAAAGATTGCTCAGTTTAAAATTATTTTCCGATATTGTTCTTTAACTGAATTTTACTGTTTAAGGGCGAAGAACATGATATTTAAAAAATAAAGGTAACACACAAAATGTTAAGAAAACTCCCCTTTGGACGTAATTTAAAATCTGAAACCTTTCAGTTTTTCTTTTTTCTTTTTTTAAATCTTGAAATTTAACTTCTTATGTTTGTCATGGGTGCATATTTTGTACTGTTTACATGACTATCCAGACAGAAGTCTAGAAATTATTGTTGCCATTAATTTGAAATCACTGTAGTTTCAGTTTTTATTTCAAATGCTGTTAGTTTTCGTAACATATTTAATTGCTTTTGACCTTTTAAAAAACAAGAAACAGTTCATTTAAGTAAACATTCACATTATTGATGCAATTTCAGGTATTTCATGCTATTATTCTTTTATTTTTCAGTCGTATGATTAATTAGATATGTCCAGTTTAAAAAAAGGATTTACACTTCTTTAACATGTTTGCTGTCAAAGCTGATAAGTGTGTCCGTTCATCCACGCCAAAATACTATCTGCATTTTTATGCTTTAAAATTATTTTCTGTTGTTTTATCATTTAAATGTAGGTATAACAGATTTCTTTTAGTACTAACCAAATTCACACAAGTATACTCATATTTGGTATGTGAAATAATACTTTTTCACCTTGTGGCAATTATGAGATAACTCAAAAGTAGATAAATAACCACTCATCCTTGCTGCACATTCATTTAAAACTCTTTAACATGGGATGCATTATTTTAGTCTTGTAAAAATCATTGAATAAAAGTTTGAACAGTCTGCTTATAATATTTCCCTGAGTAAATAAACAACAACAAAAAAGATTTTGCATTTTAAATGCTTTATTAAAATTTTGAAAAAAAATATGGTCTAATAACCACATTTTGAGAAATAAGTATCCATTTCGGTATGCCAAGCCTTCCTTCGTGTCAAATATCTAAACATTGCATGCATTTACCATGGCAGTACTCATACTTAGCAAATTTAGGTAAACCGATCAATAATGAGTTATCTCATAGCTGGCAAGTAAACTCAGTCTGTCAACTATTAATATTCTTGTAGATGGCAGTGAATATGTTAAGCATTAAAGGTTTCCGTATTTGTAAATATGAATGGTCTTGTAAATAAGCATTTTGAATTATCAGTGATCTGATTTTTCTGAATGAACTTACCTCTGGAAATTTTATCTTAATGCTGTTTTTTTCTTGCAGAAATTCTGAATTATAGCATACATATTTTAATTGCATAAAATTTCACGAATTTATTTGTGTATCTTTTTTATATTCTAATAACAGTATTTAATTAAAATACAATAACACACCGAATAAATATTAATTTAGAAGTCAAACAACAAAAATCAGCATTATATTTTCAAATTTTCACAATAAATTTCAAAATATAACACTGATTTTTGTTGTTTGACTTCTAAATTGACAGTATTTAGTTTTAGGAAAATTTATTGTAATTCTTTTACATTCTGACGTCTACTTATAAAAATTCTGGTCTGTGAAAATTTTTTCTTTCTTACAGGAATTGCCACTGATGGTAGATTCATTTAATACTTAATAGCCCAAAGTTTGGTTTTGGTTGTAAAAACTGTTAAATATATATAAATATTGTAAATGAATACTTTTGCATATGAAAAGTGGTACTGTTTTAATAATTATTATATTTCTTGACATATTCATTTTTCTGTACTTTTTATTAACATTGTAAAAAATCGCATGTTAGTTCTATAAATTAATCAGCATTAGCCCTAAGAATGCAATAAATCTAACACGGGAAATTTAATTTGTATGTTCGATGGAAATTGTCCCTTTATCAAACATCACTACTGAAACAGCCACAGAAGCTTTTTAGAAAACTGGATTTCTATTTAGTGTTCCGTAATATGTGAGTGCAGATAGGGGAGTACAGTTTTAATCTCAAATCTCAAAAGTCTTAATATCACATGTGGCATTAAAATTCAGAGTACAACATTATATTACCATCAGTTTAATGAGAAAACTGAGCAGTTGCATGAAATCTTGAAAGTTCTGTGAAACATATGTTTTAGTGATTATAAAACACTGCTAAATGGATTAAAAAATAATCAACATTGTAGTATTAGAGCTAGATGCTGCTTTATGTGATGATGCGAACTGTACTATTGCACAAGTGGTAGAAGGTAAATCTGTCAAGCTGCATGGTGAAATTTTTGATGAATTCAAGACAAAATTAGAACTTAATGCTTTTACAAGTAATTTTCAAAAGCAAATGGAGATTTTAAAACTATTCCAAGTACAAAAAGAAACTCTTTTGTTCATAAGGACTTAAAATCATGTTCACTTACAAGAGAAAAGGGTGAATATTAATCAAGGAAAACTATTAATACAACAATTGATAGACAGAAAACTGCTTATCTATTAGCTTTATGTGAAACAATGCCATTGGCATGGACTATAGTACCAACTTCATGATATGAATCTAAAAGACTTCTGAACATCTGTCTGTACAATGAACTGTTCAGAATCATATCTTAACATATTCTAAGTCTGGAAAAACAATCAAACTTTCCAGTTTAAATTAAAGATTAATATACACAATTATTCTTTGTGTATAATTTATTGCTTATATATGAACTTTTCATTTTTCCATTTTTGTTTATTAACATAAACATTTTGTTTTCTAAGGTAATCTAACATTACTTAGTTCAAATGGAAAATAATTTAATAGGTTGCACACTGCAGTATTTTTCTTCAATATAATATTGTTACTGAAAGGGGAGTAGTGTAGCAGGATAATTATGTTAAATGTATGTTTTGTAATATTTTTTCATCAAATCATTATTATTTTTTAAATATCTATATTTTTTGGATAAATGTGAATTGTATTAATTTAATATTACTTTGGCAGCGATGTATTTTATATTTGGGTTTAACAACAGAAAAATGTTTTAAATGAATACCACCAAAATATTTTGCAAGGCCACCTGAGCAATGCTTAGCATGCCTACAGAAACTATTGCTTCCTTTATTGGTGCAGCATATGAGCATGACTATTTATCTGCTGAAAACGAAACTGAAACCTATCAAATGCCTTTTTTTCAGACTGAAATGGCCCAGCTGGTATATTGTGCCAGCTAAGAGTCCTTTATCTGATGATCTTTGGGAATCTAAGGACTATCATTCTCAGACATAAAATTCTCAATTACTTTGAACATTTTGTTTGTATTTGCTCTATCATGAACAGATTCACAAAATAAATACTCTTCGGTAATTCGGTTATCTTCTTCGAAACATATGTACACTAAACAAAGTTGCAGTGTGAAATACTCACTGTGTTTTATTTTTTGAGCAAGGGTCTCTTTTATGGAATTTGCCATGTCATGAATTCGTCAACTTCTTGGATTCATGTATCATTTAATAACAGAATATTATTAAGTTCATTAGCCGTTTTTTCGTTGAATAATGTTAAAATGATATCTTTAGCTGCTGTTAATGTAAGGTTGCCTCATATAATGTGAACCTGCCCAGTCTTGGCAGTTCTTAGGCTTACTGGATAATAGCTTCCAAAGCTTTTTCACATGAAGTAACAAAACGTTTCATTACTTGTTTACTATTTTTGAACTCCGATAATTTCCTCTTCAAATATTCTTCAGATTTGTTCTTTAAATTGGTATGCTTATATTCAAGATGTCTTTTAAGAAACGGTGGTTTCATACTTTGATTGGATAACAATTCACCGCAAACAACGCACTGAGGTTGAGGGTCCATTTCACCTCCATTCCAAGTAAAACTAATTGATATATAACTTTCATTATATTTTTTATAAACAATTTTTTTAATATTCTTAGTGCTAGTAGATTGTTCTGGATCCATCACCTGTGAATCACCACTGCTTAGTCAATTCTAGCCATTTTTCCATTTCGAAAATCTCCGTTGGTTTTATTATTTCTTTAGAAATATTTAAAGAATACAGTACATATGAGTATTTATACAATTTACAATATATTACAAGTTCTTCAAAATCAAACTACGATAGCATATCTATATATAGGATTCGCATAGAAAAGTAAAGTATGTAAAGCAATAACAAGGCAAAGCTGTTAGAGACAGCAAATTGACGTAAAAAAGTGATTCAAATAGAAAATAGAACAATATGATCCCGAAAATAGTGGTGACGTAAAGTGTATACTTGTTAATAAATCGGTCAACTCTAAAAAGAATTAACGAGCTATTATTATCTTTTTATTTCTTATTGAATACAACATCCATTTCTATTATTCCTTTTAAAAACATCATTTGTGACAAATTTAATTATGTCTTTTTCTAAACAAATATTTGTGAAAATAAAAACTAATTATTTTGCTAAAGTCTATGAGTGGTTATTGACTTTGCACAAAGCTCAGATCGTATAAATATACAAGTGTTAGAGAAAAAAACTTAAACAGGAAGTTGGGGTATTTAATTTTTGAATTTAATAGTAAAAATTACTTTGTTTCTTTGTGTATCACCTATGTTTCTCCTGCATACATCCGGTTGAGAATAGCTGAAATAGGGTGTTTGCTACAGAATGCCTACGAGTATAAGTCTTCAGTTTCAACTCCTGCAATTCATCTGCTATCACGGGCTGGCTGCATGGGCGTTTTCGTGGTTTTCCCCATGTGTAATGTGTATACGAGCCAGTTTCCCTTAGAAAGTCCTCCACGAAGGCATCCTTCCCTTTGGGCAGATAGTCCTCGTGTGCTTTAACCTAATCATCTGCTATCTTAACTCTTGAACTTTTATCATTATAGCAACTTTTATGAATCATCACATTTTATGATGTCCTTTCTCTGAGACCTTGTGCTCCCTCTACAATTCTACACTTGTTGAATATACTTTGACAGATACTGCTTCATTCAGTCTTGACCGGCAGCCGACTATAAGGTGGTTTTTGTTATCACACAGGGCAGTAATCTCAAACTCGAATTGCATTCAGGCCACATGCATGAACTGAAAGCGGCTGGCAGTGAGTTTTTTTAACAAAATTTCAAACTAAATTTTAACTTAATTTAAAATTTCACTTACTTAATATTTATCAAAAGATAGATAGGTAGGTAATAATAACGCAGAGGAAAAAATTCAAATTTATCTTGCTTATTTTCTATCTGTAACAAATATTGTTGGTTACATTTTGTTATTCAAACGTATTCCCAGCTAAATATTAAATTTTAGGATTAATATTTATTTCAAATAATTCTTATGCGCTGAATTAACTTACCTTTAACATGAACTTAAACAAATTAAACACTTCTATATTTTTTACTACAGCTTGACACTTGATGGCATTTCGAGTTTCAGAAAAATTAGGAGAAACTATCTTTATCAAGGATTGTAAATACTCATCAGTCAATCGGAACTACTATTGTTAGACCTACTAATTACTTCTTTGTACGAAATAAAGGAGGTATTGAAATCGCGAAAAATTCCGGGTATCATATTTCAACGAAAATATCGATTTTGACCACTATTAAATGCTATTTAACGATGTTTTTGTGTGACATCTGAGCGTAAGAGCAGAACAAAGGCCTCTTTTCCCCAAACGAAGTATAAAACTGATTAAAAATTGATTCAAAAGAGATTTATTCGTGGCATCTGTAAGCGTGCATGTATGTATCTAGCATAACTCAAAAATGAGTACTTGAGGACGTTGAAATTTTGTATATAGGACTGCTATAATACATAGTTGTGCACCTTTCTTTTTCGTTGCAATCGGCCACACCATATATACCCACTATGTTACTCGTCTCCGTCAGCTCAGTTTTTTTTATTCTTATATGTTGGTAAATTGCGCATTTTTTGCGTTAAAAATGATTTAATTATGTTGTTCTTATCTTCCGGTTAAGGTTTTTATGCCTCTAGTTAATCTGCATGCGATATTTGTAGAATTATCAACAATTTAAAAGTTGTTTAAGTGCGGCTAAGCTTAATTTTTGTTTACCATAGCAGTCATGTTTGTTTACATCTGAAACTTGGCAGAATAGAATTCTGCCAGGTTTACTAGTTTCTGCACCTTAAGTGTCTTTTTGCCGAATGAGACCAAAATTAAACTTTCATTTTTGTGCACCTAAAAATCTGCCTTGTTGCCTGCTGCCCGAATTGCTTGTTATTGCTTAGAAACTCCAATTTTAATTATTATTATTATTCTTTTAACTGAATGTGGTGTTTTATTTTTTTTCTATATTTTTCAATTTTTAATTAGATGTTTTGAGGTTTTGTGTACTTTTGCCTTGTCGCGAACTGAGAACAGAATTAAATGAATGACAAGTATACCTGTAATGAAATTCGAGGAAATACTGTTTCGTATTAGCAGCAAATAATGTCACCAGTCTGTCTCGGATAGAGGAGAATTTTTACGTGTAGTGCAATAGGTAAGCGGCGCTGAATCGTCCGTGAAAAACAGTTTCTTTTTTATTAGCACAGAAGGGCTATTAATTTCGTTGTAGCAATTTGCTTTTATTCACGATAAATGTCAGTTCACTTTTCAAATATTACAACCCTGTATTATTATTTAAGGAAATTAAATGTTGAAGAATCTGCATAAATATATGTATGTTACTCGAATTGTGATAAAACAACAGTACCTAGAGCCATCAAATTTTAAATAACTTGTGTATCCACCGGAATATGGGCATTTGGAAGGCCAAATTTGGAATTTATTTTATCTGTTTCATATTTTGTAAAACTTTAGCGAATTTTTGATTAACAAACTCAAAGATTTCAAACCGAGTAATGGCAACACTATACGAAAAAAAAAGTATTTTTATCTCCAGCGTGTGAGACTGTGTATCGGAAATTCTAAAGATATGCTCATTTTAAAATTATTTTGCGATATTGCTGTTGAACTGAATTTTATGGTTAAAGTGCGAAGATTATGATCTGTACATATAATAAAAGGAAGAGTCTGTGTGTCTTTCGTTCGTGCTGCGCGTAAGCTAATAGACATATGGCTACGAAATTTGGTGCATCTAGCCAAGACCCAGTGCACCTCGAAGCAATGTTTTCAAAATTCGAATGAGGGTTTTTTTTTCTTTTTTTTTTCTGTTTTTTTTATGAAATCGCATCGTTTTGAGGCATAATGGGCTACAGGAACATTGGCATATCAGCAATAATGACTGCGTGCCGTTGTTGCTGATATCAGGACTGTTGCCACTCGGAAAAATAAGAGCGATAATGTTGGGCAGTTTTTAAATTTAATGTTTCTCTTGGATACTGGACGTTTGTCGAGAGAAAAGTGATAAAATTGCATTAATTTATATTTACGTTTTCAGATTTTTTTCCGAGAAGATTCTTGAAAGTATGCTTCAGCCACCAAGAAAAAAAGATATGTTTGCGTGCAAGACCAGCAAGTGATATAGATCGTGGGGAATCATCCCGGGCAAATGAAACATCCGAAGGAAGAGAATCGGGACGAAAAAGGGATAGGAATTTTAGAACAGCAGCAAGGGCAAAGCAAATGCCCGAAGAAAGAAACATAAGGCAGAAATATAATAGGAGTGCTACAGCGGCATCGAGACCAAGGGAAAAGCCCGAAGAAGGAAACGCAAAGCAAAAAAATAATAGGAGTACTACAGCAGCAGCAAATGCAAGAGAAACACTCGAAGAAAGAGAAAAAAAAGCAAGAAAATAATATGAGTACTACAGCAGTAGCGAGGGCAAAGGAAATGACTGAAGAAAGAGAAACAAGGCAAGAAAGGGATAGGACTTCAAGAGCAGCGGCAAGGTAAATATCTGAAAAAAAAAGAGAGAAAGAAGACTACAACAGGATAGGATCGATTTGCTACTGCTCGGTTGCAGATATGGAGAGAAAAAGAAAATGTAGTATTCTCCTATAATCTAGCAGTGGATTATGCTTCTGATCCAGCATGTGACATTGGATCGATGTCAAAAAGATGCTAGTACTGTGCGGTCATGAAGTGGAAAAGTGAAACTCATGGTATGTGTTGCAATGCTTGAAGAGTTCAATTACCTTTATTGATGGATCCATTAGATATATTATGTAGGTTGTTGACCGAAGACTCCAGAGAAGCCAAACATTTTCAAGAGAGCATCCGACATTGCAATTCCTGCTTCCAAATGACATCTTTTGGGACTACAAAAAAAATCAGAGAATGTGGTTTCATGCCAACATTTAAGGCACAAAGACAAGTCTATCATCGTATTGGAAATGTACATCCTTTACCAACCGAGCAGCCTAAATTCTTATTTTATAAGCGATGAAGGGAAGCAAGCAGAAGAGGGTTGTAGAAATGTTCCACAAGCAAGAAGGGAACTGGTACTCCAACTACAAGAAATGCTGCATCGGGAAAATACTTATATCATGAGAGTCAAAACGGCCTTGGAAAAGATTGCACCCGAATTAAAGTTGGTAATTTTGGCAGACAGAACCCCACCTGATGAATATCAGAGGAGATACAATGTTCCAGCAATGTCAGACGAGTTGCAATTATAATGGCAGGAGAACAGCATGCAGTGAGTGATATAGTTTTGGAATTGCGAAACAGGAATATTGTGAAAATTGCAGATACACGCAGATGCTCTACAATACCCTTTGATAGTTTGGTATCCAGCGGATGGATACCATTTCGAACTCTATCAAATTAACCCAACTACTGGATTAACATCATAAAAAAGGATGTCTGCGATGGATTTTTATACGTTCAGGATTCTGGTAGCGTCTTCGAATTTCAATATAATATTGCGATGCAAAACCCTTTTCCAACAATTTATAGTTGATATGTATGCAAAAATAGAGTCGAAGAGGTTAAGATACATACAACTTAATTAAGGGGCACTGAGAGTGGACCAGTATGTTCATCTTACAGATTCTGTGATTACGGATGGAAACGTCACTGAAATCAGTCAACTTATCATCTTGCCATCCACGTTCACTGGAAGTACAATATATGTATGAAAGAACTCGAAATTCAATGACTTAAGGGCGTATTTATGGTTAACCTGATCTTTTTATTACCTTCACATATAATCCAGCTTGTGATGAAATCAAGAATGAATTCTTTCCAGGACAAAAGCCACAAGACTGTCATGATTTGCTTGCAAGGGTTTTTCACCAAAAGCAAAAGACTATGATGAATCTCATTGTCAAGGCAAAGATTTTTGGCAGCGTTCAGTATCACAAGTACACATCTGAATGGCAGAAATGAGGGCTCCCTCATGCTCACATTCTGGTATGGCTCAAGGAAAAAATACATGTTCAGAGAGTCGATGAATTCATTAGTGCAGAATACCGAATCCAGATGAAGATCCACATTTGTTTAAATGTATAACTACACAGATGGTTCATGGCCCGTGTGGACTCATCAATCCTTATTCTCCATGCATGATGGATAGAAAATGTACTAAAAGATACCCACGTAAGTTTTTGAGAGAAACATGAACAGGATAAGATGGATATACACTTCATCGTCGGAGGCAACCAGAAGACGAAGGGATTTACAGCAAATATTAATGTTTAAAGGTGTGAAGAGATGAAGTGTTGATGGACAATAGATGGATTGTTTCCTATCGTCCTCTTCTCTCAAAAATTTTCAATGCTCATGTAAACGTTGAATACTGTAATTCAATGAAGTCCATAAAATATGTCTGTAAATATTAAACAAAGGGTCTGACTTGGCTGTTTCTGACGTAATGACTTCTGAAAATGTAGTGAAGGAGGTTCACCGATAAGAAATGAGAAGATATATCAGTAGTAATGAGGCTATGTAGAGAATTCTGAATTTTTCGATTCACGACCGTTATCCTACTGTTATCCATTTAAGTGTCCACTTTGAAAATGGACAACGAGTATATTTCACTTCTGCTGATGTAATTAAACGGGCCCAGGCTCCTTTGACCTCTTTCTTCTGCTTTTGCATTGAAGATGAGTTTGCACGTACATTACTGTATTATCAAGTGCCAAAGTACTACACAAGGAACAATACAAACAAGAAATGGAGCAGGCATAAAATTGGAACGAATATACCTGATCATCGTGGAATCAAGTCCAGTGATGCCCTCGGTCGAGTGTATACCGTACATCCAAACAACCCGGAATGTTTTCACCCGAGATTGTTGTTGCACGAAGTTCAAGCCTCCAAGTCCTTTCAAGAATTGAGAATAGTTGAAGGAAGGGTGTGCAAAACTTTTAAAGCAACTTGCCAAGTTAGAAGACTTTTGGAAAATTATTAACACTCGAATGCAACATTGGAAGAAGCTGTTTAACTCACTCCCCACGAATGCTACGAAGTCTGTTTGCTGTTATGTTACAGACATGTGCCATGTCAAATCCTCATCAACTGTGGTCAAATCATAAGGATAGACTGTTTGAAGACTTACTGCATCAGTCAAGTTTTCAGCAGAATAATATAAATCTTGCATATAAGGAATACGTCCAGTGCCGGATCTAGAAAGGGGGCAAGCCGGAGTCTGTGCCACAGGCGGCAACTTCTGAGGGCGGTAAATTCAAGCGTGGCGCTGGATCGTATTTGGAATGTTGTCTAATTTTGATACAATATTAGTAGTTTTAAAGCCAGGCTTAGAAAAACCTCTTAAGAAAGTATTATAAGTAATTACAAAGAAACTTTTTAATGGAACGCACAGTTAAAAGAAAGCTAAGTACAGCCGAATAAGACTCTAAAGATAAAATCAGAGAGAGGACAATAGAGGGACTCCAGGCGTCACTGACAAGGTCAGAAGACCCTGTCTCCTCCCAATACAAATTAACATTGTACCATCCTGGACCAATGAAATAACTCGGATTAATGTACATCGAGAATATACAGCAGAGCGTCAACGTGGACTATGCCTCTAAGAAATGAAGTAAGGCATTTTGATTTTTTGCAGCCAGTCGGCAGCTTAGGTTTTAAAAATGGATTTATTATTTTTATATTTTTTTAAAGTTTTTTAAGTTTGGAGAGTGTTTTGTTCTCTCATTTTCTTTTAATATGCCTGCTTTCAGTATTCTGCACCATATTTAGTTACCACTTGCATCCGCGAACCCTAAGACGCGATCCTAAGACTGTTGATTGTAATTACGTCAATTTTTAGTTTTTTTATGAAGTATATTATTTAGAGCAAAAAAATCATGAGAGCGTCTAGAAAAAAACTTTCAGGAGCAGAATATAGAAAACGAGCAAAAGATAGGACCGAACAGAGAAAACAAATTGCAGCTAAAATGAAAAAATGGCTTCACGGAAAAGACGAACCGTCAAACACTGCCTCAACTTCCAATGATACCGAGATCCTAAAGGATATTGATATTTCTTGCGATTTGCATAACCAAGATGAAGAATCTTCACCTATCAGCTTTAAACAGACTACATTTCAGCAACTGAGAGAACAACCTTCTTCAACGACCTCAAACGAACATCTAGAGGGCATAAAATTAGGATATAAAGAATCTTCTCATTTAGAAGCGGATGGGCAGCAGAAAGAAGACTTAAAAACTTTTGATCTGTCGGACCCAGGCAGTTGGCCAATCACAGAAAAAAATTAACGATCAGCAACGATCTTTCTTAAGCAATCAAGCTGTATTATTAACCGAAAAGCATCCAGAAAATATAGACCTTAGGACTGAACGGGATTTCAGACATTTGACATCTTCATTCTGGTACAGAACATTAGCAAATAGTGAAAAGATTAAAAGATCTTGGCTTATATATTCTAAACTTAAAAATGCAATTTTTTGTTCACCCTGTAAGATTTACCAGAAACATGCCACTGCCGCTACATCAACATTGTGTACTACAGGATTCGTTAATTGGAAAAAAGTTTCAGAAAGGTTAACTGAGCACGAAGCATCTGAAATTCACAGAGAGTGCATGATTAAGTAGAAAATTCGACTACAACAAATGAAATCGTGTCAAGGCATCGATCATGACATTGAAAAACTAATTCACACAGAGAAAGAAAAATGGAGAGAGATCCTGCACATAATTATGGATGCTGTGTTGTACCTTTCAACAAACTGTCTTTCTTTCCGTGGGTCTGATGAAACCCCTAGCAGTCTGCTCACTATGTGTCCTCGGCCTAGTCAAAGCAATCTTTTGAATTTAATGACTCTGCTAGCGAAACATAACTCAACTCTTAAGTACCAGTTAGAACACCTAAAAAAGGGACAAATATCATTTATCAAAAACAATTCAAAATGAAATTATTGATATAATGGCGAAAACAGTTCGCAATAGCATTTTAAACAATATCAAAGAAGCCAAATATTATACAATAAAGTTCGATTGCACTCCAGATGTGTCGCATACGGAACAAATGAGCCAGGTGGTTCGATACGTAAAAATATGTGGTCATGTGTGTGAAATAAAAGAAAGCTTTATTGATTTCATAGAAGTTGGTGGAAAGACAGGAGAATGTATTTCTCAATGGATTGTGGAAAAACTGTCACTTGATGGTTTGGATATTGGACAAAGTCGTGCTCAATCTTACGATAACGGATCTAATATGGCCTGTGCTAATAAAGAAGTATAAGCCAGGATTACAGAAATGAATAAGCTGGCCGAATTTGTGCCATGTTTGGCTCATTCTTTGAATCTTGTCGGTGTGCATTCTGTCTCATCGTGCCCCGAAGTAGTTAACCTTTTTGGAATTATCCAGAAGTAGCTTTTTTGTCGTATCCACAATTCGATGGGATATTATGAAAAAATGCACAAAAACCAACTTAAAAGGAAGCAGCCAGACGAGATGGTCGGCAAAATATGTAGCTGTGAAAGCCCTTCTAACGAATTTACCAGAATTAGTAAAAATCCTTGAAAAAAATTAAAGATCTTTCTCTTAGTGCGGAATCAAAGTACGAAGCAAGACATCTACTGCATGTTGTAAAAAATTTTTAATTTATTATCAACCTGACAATTTGGACTAATATTCTTCGAGAAAGCAATCGAATAAATGTTGAAATTCAAAAGGAAGATATTATTCTTGCGTGTTCCGTCGCATTAATGGAAGGTCTGACCAAAACTTTGCAAAAAATGAGAGAAATTTCTATGGAATATTGGATAGAAGAGTTTAAATCAGTAGCCGAAAAAATTGAAGTTGAACCTATTCTGACTAATAAACGAATTCTAAAGCGCAAAAGACAATTTGATGAATTGTGCAAGGACGAATCACGGACACTTCATCCTGTTCAGCTATTTTCTAATGCAATAAAAATAGTATTTGATGGAATCATAGCAGAAATTAAAACGAGGGTAAACAGCGCTACTACACTAAATTCAAATTTCGCATTTCTCAATGGTCGTGAAATACTGAATATGTCAATTGAAGAACTGCAAAAGAATGGAGCACATCTTGCACGAAAGTATGAGCGAGATCTAAACGCATTTGAGTTCTTCCAGGAATTTGCCGTTTTCAAAGAACAAGCTCCAATGTTATTCGGCGACATAAAAAAGGCCAGCGCTTTCAATCTCTTGCAACAGATCTACACCTATGATTTGCAGGATGTTTTTAACAATATTTGCATTGCGCTGCGGATTTACTCTACACTTCCAACTACATCCGCAAGCTGTGAGCGAAGTTTTAGCAAATTAAAACTTATTAAAAACTATCTGCGATCATCGATGAGCCAGGAGCGTTTATCAAGTCTCGCAATTCTGGCAATCGAAAATCAAACAGCACATCATATTAATTATGACGATGCCATAGACTTATTTGCAGAACAAAGGGCTCGCAGAGTAAAATTTTAATTCCCTAATATTTTAAGAGCGTTGTAACTAAATATTATTTTTACTTACGACTGGATATTTGATTGAACATTAGGACTTATTTATGTTATTGATAAAAAGGAATTTCATTATTCATTGCATTAGTGATTTGTAACAAGTATATCTTCGTTTAAGCTTAATTAGTAATTTAGTATGAATAATTTTCCATTAATTTAGCTAGTTAGTATTGCAAATATTACAAAACTGCATATTTCAGACAAAATGTAAATTTGATTATTACAGTGCAAAAATAGTCTTTTCTGTAAATATGTAAGTATTTATTACGTTATCCGGCTGTGTGAGGACGATAGTAGAGTTCTTCAGTGGCCGACATAATGGCTTTATAGTGAAATGAAATTTTAAAGTGACAGATTAAAATTGCTGTTAATTTAGAGAAATTGGCGTGTTAAGTATTGAATCCATTTCACTCGTGATTTATAACTTTTATATATTTGTTTAAGATATCAATTAGTAATGTGTAATTTCTATTTTTTGTACTATTCTAAACTGCTTTACTATTTAGTACTGAATCATTTTCTATTAATTTAGCTAGTTATCGTTGCAAATATTACAAAATGGCGCATTTCATTGAAAATGTAAATTTGATGATTTCAGTGCAAAAATAATCTTCTATGTGAATATGTAAGTATTTATTACGTTATCCGGCTGTGTAACGATGGTA
>KK113062.1:878795-934472 GCA_000611955.2 Stegodyphus mimosarum | reverse complement strand
GTTGCGAGCAGTGTGATTAGTTGTGAGAATAGCTGCTACGCGAGAGTTCTGTGAACGGAAAGCAATCGAGATAGTGCTTTGCCGTGAAGCTATCTTTACAGTATAGCTTGAAAGTGGATTGGTGATTGTTCCACGGTGTTTTATTATAAGTTTAGTGTTGCCGTGAAGCTACCTGTACAGTTATAGCCTGAAGCTGTGTTGCTGATTGTTTCAGCGTATTTATTGTAGATTTTCGACGCTTTTAAAGGTGATTTTGGAACTGTGCTGTAAATAGTGATTCCTGTAAATAAATTGTGCTTTTTATTGTTCTGCATCGTGTTTTCATCGGATACTCTCAAATCTACGAACCCGTATAAACGCAACAGTATTATTTATTTTGCATTATTACCGCCACTTGTTGCTGCTTTCAGTGCGCAACAAGTGGTTTTGAATTGCTTTTTAAAACTTTGTATTTATTCGGTTTTTTAAGAGCTAACTTCTCTTTTTATTTATTTATTTTTTTTATAATTTTAGTTCAAAATTTTCATATTTTGGATTGCTTCTGTGTTACATGTTTTTTTACTCGCTCTACTTAAACTGAAATTACCTCTGTTAGATATTTAAGCATTTTGGCTTCTTTTTCATTTTGTTGTTTTTTTTTTTTTTTTTTTTAAGTTTGTAACCTGACCTGTATAGATTCAAAATTTTCATGAAGTTTTATTTTTTGACGCATTGGATTATTTATATTTGCATGCTTTGTTTTGTTTTTTGGACTTGGTCTTCCTAAAGCAATAAGATTTATTTCTATTTTATTTTATTTTTATTTATTTAACAGGCTGGATTGTTTACTTCTTTCATTGCACCAACACGATGACGGCGATGTAGCGAAAGATGTAAATATCTTATTTCAGTTTTGTTTTTGACATGTTCTAGTCCCCTCATTCTTACAGTTTTCTAGTGTGCTTTTGGTTTTTAGCCCAAAGGGGCAATTTGCCCACAAGGGCTATTAATTTCGTTTTGGCATTTTATGTCGTCCACTATAAAACGGTGTTCCACTTTTCAAATTGTTGCCACGAAATATTAGAGCCCTGCGTTATATTTAAAGAAATTAAATAATGAAGAATCTGCATGAATATATGTATGTTTCTCTCACTTTGAAAAACAGCGATACCTAGAGACATCAAATTTTGAATAACATAATCCTTCACTCGAATATGGGCATCTGAAAGATCAAACTTGGAATTTGTTTTATTATCTATTTCATATTTTGTAAAACTTTAACGAAATTTTGATGAACAAACTCAACGATTTCAAAGAGAGCAATAGCAACACTATACGAAAAAAAAGATATTCTTATCTCCAGCACGCGAGACTGTGTATCGGAAATTCTAAATGTATGTTCTTTTTAAATATTTTGTGATATTGGTGATGAACTGAATTATATGGTTAGTGCAAAGAAATAAAGGTAACACGCAACTCATTTAAAAAATGCCCCTTTAGCATAATATGAAACCTTAAAGTCTTCTTTTCTTTTCTTTTTTGGTTTCGCATATGTTAATTCCGAATCGAATATGAAATGAATTTTAAACTTGTTGTTTACTTTAATTTATTTTGCAATAATAATGGAAGACATTTACCTTTAAAAACAGCAGAAATAGTTTTCCTTTTCTTCTAAAATGCAATAACTCTTAAATTACGTACATATAGCAGCAATAATGTACGATTAAGTCATACGATAACCGATACGAAGTTAATCAAGTATATGAAAACTGTTTTTGAAACCCTATTTGTATAAAACAACAACATAAAACGGGGCTTATTTTTATTGGACCACTGATTACCACCACCACTAAGCACTGATATAAGATAAACAATGCACCACTGAAAGAAGAGAAGCAATAGTTGAAACATGTACACTGACTACCAATAAGTATTTGGACACCTGTGAGAGAAAAGAAAAACTAACTTTATTCAAAATCAATAGTTGGTAGAGCCTCCACGAGAGGTAATTACAGCGTGGACCCTCCGGGGCATACTTTCCACAAGTCTTTGTATGACAGCTAGTGGTATTTACTTCCACTCGGCTTGGAGAAGACATAGAAGTTCCTTCACCCATTTTGCACGGGTAGTGCACCCCTGAATTCGGGACTGCAACTGGTCCCAGAGGTTCTCGATAGGGTTCAGGTCTGGACTCTGGGCAGGCCAGTTCATTCGATGAACTCCATTTGCCCCATACCAAGCCTTGGTTAGCGTCGAAACATGACAACTGGCATTGTCGTCCTGAAAGTAACAGGGGTCCAACCCGTAAAACTGCCACAACGTAGGCAGCACATTGTCATCCAAAATAGTGCAGTAGGCATCGGAGTTGAGCTTACCATGAATGGGACTAAGGGTCCCAGCCCATACCAGGAGAAACACCCCCAGACCATAATTCCACCTCCGCCGAACTTGACTGTTGGCACAATGCATTCTGGCAGGAGACGTTCTCCAGGTAGACGCCAGACCCAGACCCTGCCATCCGAACGGTAAAGGGCTATCCTTGATTCGTCATTCCAAAGAACCCGTTTCCACTGATCTACGGTTCAATTTCGATGTGCTTTGCACCACACTAACCGAGCAGCGCGGTTGGACTTTGTGATCAAAAGCTTATGGGCAGCAGCACGACCATGAAAACCAAGCAGATGTGCTTCCTTACGGATGGTATTCGTTGAAACAATACTCCCGGATGCCTGTTGAAACTCCTCGCGGATGAGGGCCATCGGTTGGGTGCGGTTCTTCTGAATTTCTCTGGACAGCACTTGTCGGTCTCTATCTCCCAGTTTCTTTGGTCTGCCGACTCAGGCCATATTCCGACAATCACCGCTCACCTTCCACTTCTTAATCTTAATCACATAGGCCAATGTCGATTTTGGGTACTTCAGATCGCTAGATATGTCCCTTAAGGATCGGCCACATTTGTGATACCCGATAATTATACCTTTCTCGAAATCAGAGAGCTCCGAACTGCGAGACATCTTGCATGCGACTAAAGCCGATGCTGTTTCCTACGGGATATACACCGGCGGAGTCCGTGACGTGCCTTAGGACCACAGATGTCGTCATTTGCATAGGTGTCCAAATACTTATTGGTAGTCAGTGTATACCTCGCTGGGCCCGAAAGGATTAAGGTACTAGTATTGTAGAATTCCAGAGCCTTGCACAGAGATATTGAGTATTAATCAAATAATTTTTAGTCCAAAGGATTTGAATCTCGAAGGACTATTACTTTCGTTTTGGGATTTTGCGTCGTTTCACTTTTCAATTTACTGCTTATTTTATTTATTTATTTATTTTTTTTTTGACGTAGATTTCTCTTCAAAAATCGTCTGCGTTGCACTGGAAAATAAAAAGGAATTTTAATTACAATTCTAAATAAATAGCTCCCAAATTTGGAATTTGTTTTGTTATCTCTTACATATTTTGTAAAACTTTAAGAAACTCAATGATTTCAAAGTGAGCAATGGCAATATTGCACGAAAAAAATTTTTTTATTTCCATCGCGCGAGACTGGGTATAGGAAATTCTAAAGACATGCTCTTTTTAAATATTTTGGGATGTTGCTGCTGAATTGAATTTTATGGTTTAAGTGCGAAGAACATGGTATTTAATAAATAAAGGTAACACACAAAATGTTAAATAAACGCCCCCTTTGGACGTAATTAAAATCTGAAACCTTTCAGATTTTTTTTTCTTTTTTATTACCAGACTAAACAAATTCTTCTATTATCATTACGAAATTTCTTTGTTCTATCAATTAAATATCATTAAAAGCCGGACTTCTAGATCATTTATTTTTCAGATAAATTAGTTACAAAATTGTAGCTATCCCAATGTAATCAAAGGGGAAAACTAAAGTTATTTAACATACCCAGAAGTCATTGCTCTTTAGGATATCTCAATAGCTTAAAGCACTGACGCTGTGAAAATATACCATTCTTATTTTTAAAAAACTATTTAAAAAAAAGTCAAGCGTAAGATGCAACGATAAATGGTGGACGGTTTTTTTTGGTGATGATTTATCATCAACCATTCTAATCGATTCCCATGTGCTAAGATTTGTTTCCACTCGGAAATTGTCAGATATGAGCTGGTCACTTCTCTTATCAAGAAGATTAGACCTAATAAACACTTTTTTTTTAAATCTCGCAAGCAAATTTCTAGATCTTTTATCTCAAATATGAGACTTGTGAAAACATACGCTGCAAATATGATGTTGCAAATTTGTAACAAATCAGGGAAAGATACTGGGATCTAATATCTTGATGATCAATTAGTAAGAAGTTAAAATAAGTGAGACGATAAATCAAATATTTGATCTCTGTAGTGTTTCTGATAGTTGTTATCTTATTGAGTCAAGAATAAATTCTGTGTGGTCCGAATGAAATTAGTTAAAATTTGAATATTGTTTCTTGGCTCGTGTTTCAAGCTTGAAAGATGGCTGCTGCTATTGTTGATCTCAAGACTTTATATACCAGAGTTAAGTCTGAAAAGGTAAAATAATTTTGAGGCTTTTTAAAACGCCTTTTAGACTATAATAATGAAAATTTTCTATATCCTTTTTATACTTCTCTACTTCTTATTTAAATCTGTTAATTGCGTATTTGAACCAAAAGAACGCTTTCCGATAAAGGCTTTATTGCAAAGTTACAAAATATTCTATAATTCTAATTGCTCTTGAAACTGGGAAATTTAAAAAGAAAATTTATTTGAACACTCAGTATTAAATGATGAAACAAAATTCTTTATGAAATAAAGATTTTAGAATAGGTTATTTATTGCAATACAACAACGAAATTAAGTGTCTGCGTAGCTAAAAGAATTATTTTTAAAATTTTCCTTTCGAATACATTTTCTAATAGTAATGTTTTATATTTGAAGAAGTTTTATGATATAAGGGTGAAAAGAAGCCTAAAGTACAAACGAATGCGTCCATTTATTTGTTAACACTATTTATTAGTTTTAAATGTTGTAAGATATTAATATATTTACGGTGTAAAGTTTTAAGATTCAAGTAAGAAAGAAAGCAAATTATTAACTTAATAATAACATCAAGAATAATTTACAAATTATATGTCTTATATATATTATGTCTTATATCTTTATAAATTGTCATCTCTGAAACTATTAAACATTATTTTTGGACTTATCAGTGATAAGGTTTTTTTTTTTTTTTAATCTATGTAAAAATTTTGGATGGTGAAAATAAAAATGCGAAATAATCGTTTTTTTTGCATGATATTTAACCTACCAGTTTTCCAGAAATATTTGGTTTTTCTCTTTAACGATTAATTTCTGAAAATGTTGCAAACTTTGAAAGTTTTCTGAAAAAATGTAATATAATATTTTATATCTGCATTACAAATGTTCAGTATCGTAAATTCAATTTGTATGAATTTAATCTACAATACTATCTAGTAACGTTTTAATTTGTTTGTGAAAAGTAAGATATACTTTCAAAAATTAAGGGAAATGAGTCGTCACTGAAATTGGATTTTAAATTTCTCAAAACAGATTCAATACTTTGCTCAAAGAATTTTTGTGACATCAAAATGCTATTTTATCTATTCGAAAAATTACGTAATATTTTAATACTTCCTGTACCTTTCTCCAAACCCTAGAAT
This sequence comes from Stegodyphus mimosarum, assembly GCA_000611955.2. Lineage (NCBI taxonomy): Eukaryota > Metazoa > Arthropoda > Arachnida > Araneae > Eresidae > Stegodyphus > Stegodyphus mimosarum. The sequence continues at coordinate 928,833 of KK113062.1, read as the reverse complement.
TTCAAAACTAGTTGACTAAAAGATATAAAATGGTACTGTATCGTTTTCTTGTGTTCTAAAACGTTTGTTTGGATATAATGTTAAATATGGAAAAATAATACATCAAATTAGTTTAAATGTAAATTATGTGTTACTTATTCTGAAATACTGCATTGCATCTTTTTATCTATGTCACACGTAAAGAAAGTCAACAGAATATCATTTTAAACAAGGAGTTTTCACGAATTTTATTATTTATGTAATATTACCCTATTCAACAAGCAGGAAAGGTAAAGCGTTCTAATTTGAATTCTAAAACTGGAGGAAACAAATTACCTTTATAAAAAACATATATTAACGAAAAGAACTAATAACAAAGAAGCAGTTTGTTTGCTTGGGTAATAAATTATTCTGTGCACATTCATCGATTCAAACATCTTAGGTACAAAAGATATTTAATATCTTCTACTGAGAACAGAAGAATCGGTTTTAGAATTAAATTCATCAGCTAAAATTGACGAATTAGATGAACACAGAAGACTTTAAAGAAGGGCATGTCACTAATTTCAACTTATTGAGGCAAAGGATCTATTTTGAAATTAAATTCGCCAGTTAAAATTAACAGATTTGATAAACACAGAAAGCTTTTACACTAATTTCAAGTACGGTTATTGAGAACAGGATGATCAGTTAGGGGATTAAATTCATCAGCCAAAACTGAGGCATTTGATGAACACAGAAGGCTTTAGATATCGGATTTTACTGATTGCAAGCACAGTTACTAAGAGAATGATCAATTTTGGAATTAAATTCATCAGTTAAAACTGACAGAGCTGATGAACACAGAAGACGAAAAAAGCAGACTTCACTAATTGCAAGCATAGTTTGATAATTTTAATACGAAAATGAAATGAAAAAAATAATTAAGAGACCAACAATGACTGACGAGAGAAAATTTATAAAATTCTCTTTTACGATGGGAAATTCATGCCCCTCCCCAATAAATTTTAAAACTTCCTAAATTTTGAACATGTGCCCCAAATCTAGGCACTCTATAGAACAAAACATTTTTTTCTTTCAATCCTAATATTCTTACTTTCGTATAATGTATTTTTTCTACAAAGTTTATTTTTACACAGAAACTCAATTATTTAATTATTTACTCAATTAATTATTTAAAATCGGTTGCTATTTGTAAGAGATTCCTTTTTGTTGTTACGGTATAATGGTAGTTGACATTTTTGTATTAAAATATAAACATACGCTTCGGGGGGGGGAAAGACACTTCTATATCTCCCGTTCTACTGGACCGATTGACGAAATTCAACTTGCGTTTTTTATATCTCGAAAGCGCGACTTAGAATACATATTCGATTTAAATATAGCATTGTTATAATATAGGTATTTTGACACAAAATCGGACTTTTTCTGAAATGGCATGCCAAGTTTTTTAAATATTTCGATTCTACGACTCAAATTATGCCAACTGCCAAGTTTTGTAAAAATCGCACGAGTAGTTTTTAAAAAGTTAGCTCTTAAAACTTTAGCTCCACAATGTTAATTGAATTTGATATTTATTTATTAATCTCTTTTTTACTAAACTTATTTGATTTTTCCTTTCCCATTTCGAAATTTAGGTTCGTTTCAGATAAAATTCGCTCATTTTTCATGATTTATTTTTTAAATTTGTATTTTTAAATAATTTTTATAAGGTTTTCGAAAAATATTTTGTACTATAACATAAAATTTTTACCATGAACTTAAAGTAGATGTATTTCTAAGTATACCTGCAAAAAATTAGAATTTTTTATTCAAAATTTTCTAAGATATACGTGAATTTACATTTTAACGCGTTTTGAAGTTTGGCATATTTGTTATAAGCGATAATAACGCCAATGTGGTTCACGAACTTTGTTAAAATTATTTAAAAGTGTGAACGATGACTATTTTCCCGCTCGTGTTCAATGAAAAAAAAGGAAAGGAAAATAGGTTGCCATAAAATAAGAAATTCGCTCAGTAAACTATTCTTGGCGCAAACTGGAAAAAAAAATGCGCCAGGATAAACTTTTAAATTTCTTCATAAATTTCTCACCGAAAAATACAAAATTTAATATCTAGGCATAATTTGAGTCGAAATATGAAAAAAAATGTCTTTGCTGTTTCGGAAAAAGTCCGAATTTATGTCAAAATACTTATGTTAGATTAATGCTATATCTAAATCTAATCTATATATCCTAAGTCGCGCTTTCGAGACATAAAAAACACAATTTGAATTTCGTGAACCGGCCCAGTAGAACGTAAGTTATAAAACCATCACATTTTTTTCGCAGTGTACATTCTCATATTGAAAAGAATATAACGATACCTCTGCCTATCTGTTTTATTATTTATGAAACTGCATTAATTTTATGTGATCTAATATTTAAAATTATTTTACCTTCTGCAAATAAAATTCGCAGTTCAATCTTCAGAAATTCCACGTCAGATATGAGTTTGAGGAATACAAGAAGCCTACTAAAATGAGTATATATTAAGAACTAGAGCTGCAAACTCAACGCAGATACTCAAAACTGGGGCGGAACCTCCTCGTTCTCGTCATGTAAAATCGGCTCTTGTGCAAAATTCTTGTTGGTGAAATGGCTAAATGACTTCAAGACGAATGCGTTAAATTCCAAGTATCCAGCCATTTGAACAAATACATTACAATGTAATTTCATATCAAACTAAGAAAAGAATATTCTATACATTTTCTGTGTGCAACATTTCTACTTGGTACACCTCCTGTATTATAAGTTACAAAACTCCTCCATTAGTATTTGGAATAATTTTAAACTCCCTGTAATATTCATCAGTAAAAACAAATTTTAATAATAATATCTTTTTTCTCATTTACATGAATAAAGGCAAGTATTGTCAAGCCATTTTTGTTACACCTATATAAATGCGCTATTTTCTCTTCCTCAAGGCTATAACCATGAGATGCAGTAATACAATATTCTAAATCTGACACTAATGCTACTTAAATATTTCTTATTGGTCCAATCCTCAGAAATTAAGGACTTTTCGTATTGGTCCAGTCTTTAGAAGAGCCTTAAGATGAGTTTACAGATCTGAAGCTCAAGTATCTCATAGTCCTAAGTCAATGATCAATGAATCAGGATCTAAGCTTACTTCGTTGATTTCTAGAAGAAACAGGATATCCTCCAAATGTTGATCGAAGGTTTTTATTAGAAAAATTGGTTTTTAAATGAATTTGGTACAGTGACAGATCTCTCTGCTTATCCTTTTAAAATAATTTTTAGGATTTTAAGATTGTCGAATAAATTCTGATGTTGATCTTTTCGAGGCAGAACCATTATCTGAGATTAAGGTAAATCTTCTTTCACCTAAGCGTAAAACTGAGTTTACTGTTATTAGACTTACTTATTCCGTGAATTCAAAAAAATATATTTTAATATGGAAAGGAATCCATTTTTAAGCTTTTTGAAAATACAATTTAAATGCAAGTGCCGTTTAAATTCAGTGAAAGCAAAGATATGAACATGTAATCATATTAAACGAAATATTGCCACTGAACTGCATTGCGTTTCTTAAAAGCCTCAAGGCTTTGAAAGAGCGCTAATATGTAAATATAATTGTAAAAGTAAATATTCAAACCCAACGCATAATAGGGAGGCAATAATGTAAAAAGCCTAAGTGATGTACTATTTAGTGAAAATATTTCTATAATATCCATTCCCTCTTATTTTTTGTTTTGTCTTCATTCACGATCGTATTGTTGCGTTTTCACGGGTTCGTGGATTTGAGAGTATCCGATGAAAACACGATGCAGAACAATAAAAAGCACAATTTATTTACAGGAATCACTATACAGCACAGTTCCAAAATCACCTTTAAAAGCGTCGAAAATCTACAATAAATACGCTGAAACAATCAGCAACACAGCTTCAGGCTGTAACTGTACAGGTAGCTTCACGGCAACACTAAACTTATAATAAACACCGTGGAACAATCACCAATACACTGTCAAGCTATACTGTAAAGATAGCTTCACGGCAAAGCACTATCTCGATTGCTTTCCGTTCACAAAACTCTCGCGTAGCTTAGCAGCTATTCTCACAATAATCACAACGCTCACAGTACTTCACAATACTTCACAATCTCTTCGCAACTAACTGCTCTCAGAAACGCAAGGGTTTATATAGCTTTTCTTTAAGTTCGACACGTTTCGAGAAATATCTCGACAGGAAGTTATTCTAGAAGCTTCCCGATTGGACCATGGGATATCGCCAATTTGGTCGCCAAATGGGCGATAAAGTCGCCAATCTGGCAACCCTACCATACACTATTTTATGGCAACCCTAGTGCTATGCCGGAAAGCTTACATACAGGCGCAACCGCCGAATTTTTCGTAACACTGCCCCCTCCCAAGGACTGCACGTCCCGGGCAGTACAATCCCTGGCTGGGAGCCAAAAAGAAATAATCGAAAAAGCTACAAAACAAATAAATTACAATAATAACAAAATTTGCAAATATTTACAGTATTTACAAATAACAAAAACATTTACACTAATTACAAAGATCTATGTACAAGCAACTATGCATAAATCATACAATTAAACATAAAAACATTACGAAATACGGGGTACCCATAACAAAAATAACTATCACTAATTACTATGGCCATAGTATGGAGCTAACCTATCATAATGTACAATCTTAGGTTTGGAATTGGGAGACTTACGGATCCGTATTACGACGTCATTCAGTCTGTTGAGGACTGTGTAGGGACCTTCCCAATGCGATTGCAGTTTGGGAGAAATGCCCTTACGACGGCTCGGATTCCACAGCCAAACCTTGTCGTTTTCCTGGAACTTATGTTCGGTCGCTCTTGCGTCGTACCTCTTCTTCATCCTGTCCGTCGAGATGTTAATTCGCTCTCGAGCAAACCTGTGCATCGTTTCCAACCGGGCTTGGAGATCTTGAACGTACTCCTCAGGAGAGGACTGTAGATCCGGAGGACGGCCGAAAAGCAGGTCACTCGGAAGACGGAGATCACGACCGAAGAGCATTTGAGAAGGGGAATAGCCGGTACTCTCGTGGACGGCACTACGGTAAGCAAGCAGGAACAGGGGCAGCTTACGATCCCAGTCTTCTTGGTTCTTGGAAACCATAAGCGATAGGTGGTTCAAGATTGTGCGGTTAAATCTCTCCACCATGCCGTCAGACTGCGGATGTAACGGGGTGGTCTGTGTTTTCTTTATTTCCAATAAGTCGCACAGTCCTTTGAACACAGCCGAAGTGAAGTTCCTGCCTTGGTCGGTATGAATCTGGAGGGGAGTTCCAAATCTAGATACCCAATTCTGCAACAGGACTTCAGCCGTAGTGACAGCCTCTTGGTCTGGAATTGGATATGCTTCAGGCCACTTCGTAAAATAATCCATGACAACTAGAATGTATCTGTTGCCATCTTTAGTCCATGGCAGAGGTCCCAGTATATCAAGGGCAATTCGCTCGAAAGGCGCTCCAACGTTGTATCGCTGCATTCTTCCGCGACAGCGTTCCTTTGGTCCTTTCTTGGCTGCACAGGCATCGCAAGACCGGCACCATTTCTCAACGTCGTTTCTTGCGGAACTCCAAAAGAAGCGCTCTCGAACTTTGTTTAATGTCTTCATATAGCCGAAATGCCCTCCTGTTGGGCTGCTGTGTATTTCTTTCAGGACATCAGGTATTCGGTTTTGAGGAAGCAGCAGCTGCCATCTTTTATTAGTTCCATCGTCGCTTTCCCACAGTCGATATAAGACTCCATTTCGAAGGTGAAGTGAGTCCCAGAGAGCCCAGTACCTTTTAGTCATAGGACTGAAGATGGAAACGTCCTGCCACTTGGGTTTCGTAGCCGATGATTCCTTCAGCTCTATTATTGGCTTAATGTTAGGATCCGCCAACTGGTCTTCTCTAACTTTTTCATGACTCCACGGATCTGGCTCCGATGCTGTTGAAGATGTTACTTGTCGGATGCTAGGATTCGCCAAACCATACTTAGCTTGTGCTCTTGAACAATACCCGCAATGCGCAGGACAAGGCTTCCTAGATAAAGCATCCGCATTTCCATGGGAGGAGCCTTTACGATGTTTTATTTCAAAGTCATATTCCTGGAGTCTTTGAATCCATCTGGCTATCTGTCCTTCAGGATTTTTGAAATTCAATAGCCAAGTTAGGGAAGCATGATCGGTGCGGAGCAAGAATTTTCTGCCATAGAGATAATGATGGAAATGCTCTATGGCTTTTACGATAGCGAGCAATTCTTTCCGAGTGACGCAATAATTCCTTTCCGGTTTTGACAAGCACTTACTCCAATAGGCTATCACTCGCTCTTCACCGTCAATCATCTGGGAAAGGACAGCTCCAACACTTTCGTTGCTTGCATCCGTATCAAGTATGAATTGTTTGTCGATCTGGGGATATGCGAGCACAGGCGTGGATGTTAATGCCGTCTTCAGCTCATTAAAAGATTTTTCGCATTCCTCAGTCCACACGAATTTCTGTTTATTTTCCGTTAATCTATGCAGAGGTCTTGCGATGTTGGAGAACCCCTTTACAAATCTTCTGTAATAAGTGCAGAGTCCCAGGAAGCTCCGAAGTTGATGAACATCCACAGGGCGTTCCCAGTCCTTGACTGCCAAAACTTTCTCTGGATCCGTACGGACACCTTCGGCGGAGATGATGTGACCCAGATAGGTGACTTCGCTGCGGAACAGCTTGCATTTAGAAGGACTTAGTTTGAGGTTGGCATCTTTCAATTTTTGGAACACCTTCCTGATGTTTTCTAGATGTTCCTCGAACGTACGGCCCACTATAATGATGTCGTCAAGGTAAACCAGACAGGACTCGTAAGATAGGCCACGAAGCACTGTTTCCATCAAGCGTTCAAATGTTGCAGGGGCGTTACAGAGTCCAAACGGCATAACTTTAAACTGCCACAGTCCTTGGCCAGTAGTGAACGCAGTTTTCTCTCTATCGTCCGGGTGAATTTCCACTTGCCAGTATCCGCTCTTAAGGTCCAGAGTGGAGAACCATTTGTGTCCTGATAGCGTGTCTAGTGTGTCGTCAATCCTCGGAAGAGGGTAGCTGTCTTTCTTAGTGATATTATTTAGCTTCCGGTAGTCGACACAAAATTTTGTCGAGCCGTCTTTCTTCCGGACGAGAACTATAGGAGATGCCCATGGACTTATGGATGGCTCGATGATCTCACTTTCTTGCCTCTCCTTTAGAAGATTTCCAACCTCTTCCTGCTTTGCGAATGGTAGGATTCTGGCATGTTGCTTGATCGGTGAGTGATCACCCGTGTCAATTCGATGTTGTGTCAATTTCGTGCGGCCAACATCTCTGGATGTTCGAGAAAATAGATCTTCAAATTCACTAATTGTTTTCTCTGCTGCACATTTCTGTTCGGCGGTTAAGTTTGTTCTCTGCAGCAGTTCATCAATTAATTTCGCTGTTGACTCAGTGGGCATTGCAGGTGGGGCCTTGTAAACGCACGTAACCGGCGTGCAGGTTGCTAGCACTTTACCCTTCTGGATTGTTCTCGGACTATGGCTAACATTCGCCACTCTCACGGGGACGAAATTTTTGGAGAGGTCCACTAATGTAGAGGCGACTAATACATTTCTCGAGCTATTTTCGGGATATTCAATTATTCCAAACTTGAAGCTATTTCTGTTTTCTATGCAGCCGGATATTAGTAATTCTGTCATCGGAGGGATCGTGACGTCCGTTTTCGCTATTACTTGGTGAGCTGAAGGAATATCACTCTTCACTTCAAACACGGGTATATCCTCCCTCGCAGAGTGCATTTCGTTGCGTTTGAAGTCCAGTGTAAAGTCATATTTCCGCAAAAAGTCTAGTCCAAGTATTAATTCGTCCGCGATGTCAGCGACGAATGCCAAGTGCTGGTAAGTCTCATTTCCGAAGGTAATGGTGATGTTAATTTTACCTTCAATGGGGATCTTGTCACCTGTCACTGTCTGTAGAGTCACACAGGGCGGAGTCCAGCGCAAAGTCTCGTTTAGTTCCCGCGCTACGTCTGTTCTGACGATGGTTACGTTGGCTCCCGTATCGATGATCATCTTACAAGGGTGTTTATTCACGTATCCTTCGACGAACAATCCGTTATCTCCGCCGCTCATTGACGAGATCTGAAGAACTTTCAGAGAGGCTACATCTCTGCCTGGCAACCTCCGCCCCGTGAGATTGCCGCATTTTAGTTTCCTTGGAGCTGCCTCCCGGTCTTGGCTCACGTGACAGTTCTTGCGCAGATGTCCTTCGAGTCCGCAATTCCAGCACTTCATTGCTTTCTTGTCGGTGTTTCTGTTATTTGGCTTATTTAACGCTTCCCGAATCTCTTTTAACATTTCTTGTTTAAATTTTCTGACATCAAAATTTTCATTTTCTACTTTAGCCGCTCTGATCGGATGGCGATCTTTTCGAGTTGCCTGCTGAGCCGACTCAAACTTCATCGCATAGATTAATGCAGATTTCAGATCTTTGAGATCTGCCAACCTGAGAGCCTTCTGAATTTCCTGATCCTTGACTGCATCGACGAAATGCATAAGGGCCAGATTTTCACGGACATCGGGTGGACAGTCCGGATATGCATGGTGCGCCAGCCTTTCAATATCAGTTGCTAGTTCTTGGAGGCTTTCAGTCGTTTTCTGTTGGCGGGTTTTGAGTTGGAGACGGCTACAGTCCTTTACGCATTTTTCTCCGAATCTGAGTTCTAGTGCGTTCGAGAGGGCATCAAAACTGGAAATCTGGTCTTGTGGCAGAACTCCTAGGATATCTGCAGCATCGCCTCGGAGTGATGCAGCTAGCTGTGATGCCTTCATCTGGGAATCCCATCTGTTAGTGTCAGCCACGATGGCGAACTGGGTCTTGTACACATTCCACGACGATTTTCCGTCGTACGTACTGGGTTTGATTGCCGTATGAGGAGAACCTGGGAGAATCTTAAAATCTTCAATTTCTCTCTTCGGCTCAGTTCGTTTTTCTTTCAACATGTCTACCTCTTCCCGAAACTTCCTAAATTTTTCTTCGAATCTTTCTTCCATATCGGCTATTTTAGTTGCAGCTTCCTCCTTCAGTTCCTCTTTCATATCTTGTAATTTGGTTTTGGTTTCCTCTCTAAGCTCCATGATGTCGCTTCTAACCTTGTTTTGCTCCATTTCCATCTGTCGCAGTTGCTCTTGAAGCTTTTCTTGTCCGGCTTTTATTTCTTGTTTCATCTCTTCTTGTCTGGCGTCCATCTTTTCTTGTCCGGCTTTCATGTCTTGTTTCATCTCTTCTTGTCCGGCTTTCAGAGCTGCTAACATGTCCATCAAAGCTTTCATTTCCTCCGCCATTGCTTTCTCCTGTAGACGGGTGACTGGCATTCACTCTCAAATCCCACTTCTGACACCAGTTGTTGCGTTTTACGGGTTCGTGGATTTGAGAGTATCCGATGAAAACACGATGCAGAACAATAAAAAGCACAATTTATTTACAAGAATCACTATTTACAGCACAGTTCCAAAATTACCTTTAAAAGCGTCGAAAATCTACAATAAATACGCTGAAACAATCAGCAACACAGCTTCAGGCTGTAACTGTACAGGTAACTTCACGGCAACACTAAACTTATAATAAACACCGTGGAACAATCACCAATCCACTGTCAAGCTATACTGTAAAGATAGCTTCACGGCAAAGCACTACTCGATTGCTTTCCGTTCACAGAACTCTCGCGTAGCTTAGCACTCACAGTAAGCACAACGCTCACACTACTTCACAATCTCTTCGCAACTCTGCAACTAACTGCTCTCAGAAACGCAAGGGTTTATATAGATTTTCTTTAAGTTCGACACGTTTCGAGAAATATCTCGACAGGAAGTTATTCTAGAAGCTTCCCGATTGGACCATGGGATATCGCCAATTTGGTCGCCAAATGGGCGATAAAGTTGCCAATCTGGCAACCCTACCATACACTATTTTATGGCAACCCTAGTGCTATGCCAGAAAGCTTACATACAGGCGCAACCGCCGAATTTTTCGTAACAGTATTTATTCGTCTTCTCGTTAGATGTATTATTTGCTGTTGAGTTTTCCATGTAATGCCAGAGTCTCAAGGTGGTTCGTCTTCTATTCCAGTTTTGAGGGAGAGCACCTAAGGGGGTGATTCGAAAGTCTCCCACACTTCACCCCTACCACCAAACCACATGAATGGACTTTCGGCTCGCCATATATGTAGAATGCCCCATGCCGCAAAAACGCTATACATTTACCGACATAGGGATCCTCTAGGATGCGAACTCGGACCCTCGGTACCGCAGTAGGCTCCCCTATCCATTATACCGTCTGGGCGGCTACATGTATTATTTATTACTTGCAAATGAAACAAAATTTTGAACTTTCTAATTTTAAGATCTTTTTGAAAATATTTCTTTCAATTTTCGGTAAATGGTGTCAGCATTAAAAAAATAAATAAATAAAATAAAGGAAAAAAAAAGATTGCGTATATATTTGATATGTAATGCTTATCAACACCACGGCCAGCTTCAAGTGTAGGTGACATGGGCAGTTGCTTATAGGGCGCCAGCTAAATTATTTTCATAAGCGAAAATTAAATAAAGATGTGCAATACAAAGTCCGATATCCGGATATCTAATATCCGGAATGATCTAATATCTGGACTTGCGGACAATCGACCAATAAATAAATAAATAAATGAACAAAATAAGAAAGAATTCCACAGTCAAATATCAGGGAATGGAAGATAGTATAAAATTCAACAAAAGACGTATGTAAAGATAGCAAGTGTGCTGTCTATCACCAATGCAATTCTTCTTGTAACTAACTGAAACTCCTACATGTCATTTTCAAACACTTGCTGACTAGGAAAGTCGCACCGTAGCCAATAACAGTACATTAAATGACGTTACATTGATCTTGGCCAGTATTACACTTTCGGCTCTTGATTAGTTGGGGGGGGAGAGCCGATGACACATATTTTGTCACCCGGTGCAATCTCTGCGAGTTCTAAATTCCGCTGCACAGCACCTCTCTGAATTCTAAAAATTTTGTCGAACATAAACTGTGATGCTTATTACCTCTCCTAAATTCAAAAAATTTTGTCGAACATAAACTGTGATGCTTAATACCTCTCCTAAATTCAAAAAATTTTGCCATCTTTAATATTTGATACTCGGTGATCCTCTAAATTCTATAACTTCTTCCGGCTGTATTGTCTCTGGCAACGGCTCTGCTAGTTCACCGTTCTTCTCTAACCCAAAGAATAACCAGTTCTGCCGTCTGTACATGTCATCTTATTAGATATAAACCGATGATCCCAAATCCGGAAATTTCGAGAGGAATGTGTTAAAGAGAAATTTGTTTAGGAGGAATTTAGGGATATCATCAAAAAGGATGGGTAGGAAATCTTCTTAAATTTCCAAACTCAGCGGGAAAATGTTGGAGGCCAAAGTGATTAATTTGATATTTATTTACGAGGTAGGTAATCATTCCAAATGTAATATAACATAAAATTTTACATCATATAGCATTCCAAAAGTTATCAGCGTTGTTCGTTCACAGATACGTCCAAACAACATGCTTAACATGTACTACGCATTAATTTCTCACATCTATTAGAGCGTTTTAAGCTCTTGGGAATCTTCTCATCGTTCTTGCTCTAGCTTTTTTGTAGAGAGAAGGTAATAATAATATACATCCCTTTCCCCATTTAACTCTTTGAGGGGCAAGAAAAAGCAATTAACGTTTTCAGCAAAACTCTTGTTTTATTTACTAAATCAGGTGTTGCGATTAAATTATTTGCGACAAATACACATCTTTTGCCGAAGACGCCTGAAAAAAATGCCCACTTCTGGTATTTAGTGTCAGTTACCACTGCCCACAGAACACATCCCTACAAATCAGTCTGTATGGTACTCATGGAAACGGTTTTTCTTTTTCAAGCTGAGTGGAACTTTGCATGTGCTGCATTACCACACTGTTCTTGCAGGCTTTTTCTTGGTGTTGCAGAGTGCACATCGTCGTGATGGCTTCGATGGCTGATGCTCATTTTCTTGAAGACGAATTGCTGCATCAACTACTGGCTTATGTTTCTTGATGGCCTTCTAATGAGCTACAAGGGAACTTCAGAAATGATCAGTTTTGAAAACCACTCACGCGAGTGAATATGACGTTCAATAGAAAAGATGGTTATTGTAGGTAACCACCGCCCTTCAAAGAGTAAAGAGAAAATGGAGAGAGTACGTATCCCAGTCGATGACGACTTGTCATCTTTCGCATCTAGTTTCCTGCCACTGTATAGATATACTTTTTTTCCACTTCAGCTTAGGAAATAGGAAAAATCAGCTATACGCTCACAGGGATTTCAATCAGAGGTTTCCTAGTACTAACTGAACGTGCTACCATTTACACCACAAGAATACACGATGAAGAATGCGACAGTTCCTTATACATACTTATCTCGTAATCACCATTCTTGTTTTCACCTTCCCTTGCCCTGCATCCCCTTCTGTTATTATAGACTTGTTTCTTTACTGAGTCTGCTTCATTGTTTGGTCTTGGATGAAAAAAAAAAGTCTGTTTTGGGAATGTATTATACACTGCGACATATAAATACAAAAGTGGATAAGAAATCAGGTGAAGTAACTGTTAACCAATGAATGTAAATTAATAATTGCAAATATTTGGTACAGGTATTACTTCTTTATTCGTGTACCAAAAAATAATTTAGTAATAAAATAAAATACTAATAATTAAAAATAAATTTGTATTTGAATAAATATTGTAATGTTTAAGTGTAAATGGTTTGCTTTAAAAGTCCGCTTTTTATTAAAAGAAGCATAAAAATTGATTACCAAGCATATCTTGATTTCACCTGGTTTGAATTGTCAAGGTTTCATTGTATTTCTTTTAAAAGTACACTTTCGCATTTTAACAAGCCCAAGAAATGCAAAGCAAATACCAATTCTTGATATTACTCAGCTATAACCACAACCTGAATAATTCGATATTCTGCAAAACATTTCAACCGATTAAGTTATTAAGTTTCCTTTCTGTATCTGCTACTCATTTGTATCCTTTCATGTGTTAACAGTTTTTGAATTATTATTACATTTTCTCTTAAAATATACAATTTAAAAGGAACAGCAGCACTGGGAACCTCCCAGTCTTGAAGGTCAAATACTGACCTTAAACTTCTTTTGAATGTCTCGTTTAGCCTGTCCAGATCTTTTATTACTGCCTTGTCTGAAGGCCACTTGAAAAGTTTTCTTTGTCATTTGAAGTTCAGGTTCAAGAAAATAAAGATAGGAATTTTATTTTAGGAGAAATAAGTCATCAATACAAAATTGTACTCTAATGAGAGAGGTTTTTAACGAAAAAAAAAACATAGATACACCCATCATTCTTCAGATACGACTTATGGTAGTATCTTAACAATATATACAGGCTTGAATAAAGCTAAATTGAATCAGCTGCACGAAACACACACGCCAGGAAATAAATTAATGCTAAATTACGTCTGTTATGTCTATGAAAAACGTCTTTAAAAAATTCTGCTTAAAAAGTCGTCCTGACGCCATTGCCGTTATGAAAGTGAAAGACAGAATAAATAAAATGATGGCATACATCAATGAATCATTTTCGTTGAACAGTTCAGTTAGTTCACTTGGTGATGTCCTACACCTATCATTAACCAGGATTTATTATGAAAGTACATAAAATTTTTGCAGTGGTCTAATTACAATGCATAATACGTTTTGAATGCATATATGAATGAGGAATAATAAATTAAAAACAGAAAAAAAATATAAAAAATAAAAATCTGAAAGCTTTCAGCTTTTATATTACGCATGTTTTGTGTGTTACCTTTATTTATTAAATATAATATTCTTCGCACTTAAACCATAAACTTTAATTCAACAGCAAGTAATTTAAAAAGAACATATCTTTAGAATTTCAGATACAAATTCTCGCGAGCCGTCGCTTTGAAATCGTTGAGTTTCTTATTCAAAAACTCATAAAGGCTTTACAAAATATGAAATAGATAATAAAACAAATTCCAAATTCCAAATTTGGTCTTCCAGATGCCTATATTCTAATGGAGGACTACGTTATTTAAAATGTGATATCTCTAGGTACTGTTGTTTTTTCACAATGCGAGAAACATACATACATTCACGCAGATTCTTCATTATTTAATTTCTTTAAATATAAGGCAGGTCTTTAATATTTGGTAGCAACAATTTGAAAAGTTAACTGACATATATAGTGAACCGACGCAAAATGCCAAAACGAAATTAACAGCTCTTCTGGGTTGCTTTGAGCTAATAATTAAAGTTTATAAAGTTCACAAAATAATAAAATCCATCAAATTTAATGAGACATATATAAAATTGTCCATTAAATCGAATATTCATTGGTTCATTAAAGCTATAATAGTAAAAGGTCTTTATGCTATATGTCGATAAGGAAGTCACTAAATGTGGGCTGATAGAGAAATATTTAAAAATACATAAATTAAACTTTAAAAAATGCATTCAGGTATGCTAACTATCCTATGTTTAATTTTATTTACTTTTGAAAAGTCTTCTCCAAAAGCAGAAAATGGATTCACGATTTTATAAACCTTAACAAAATATTTTTTGTCTCATGAAGAGCCTTAAAACATGAAACTCGAACAAATTAATATTAACTACTGAAAATTTAATGTGATATTATTTCGTTAATGGCCATTCCATCATATAATAGCTTGGAGATTATATGGTGATAAAGAGACAGTAGTCAGTATTAATTAACGTTAGTTATCATGTGCTATTATGTATCTTAACTGCGATATCGAAATTTTACGATTTAGATCAAAGCTTATCTGTCATATTCACAAATATCCCCTTCTTCTTGCCATTTCTTCTTAATGGACAGGAAAGAAATTATTACTGGCACTGTATAAAAAAATTATGTTTGACTAACAGACTCCAGTTCCAATTTCAGACGAATAAAATAAATTCAAAGATTTCAGATTTTAAATTACGTCCAAAGGGACATTTTAACATTTTATGTGTTACTTTTATTTATTAAATATCATGTTCTTCCCACTTAAACCATAAAATTTAGTTAAAAGAAATATCACAAAATAATTTTAAATTGAGCATATTTTTAGAACTTCCGATACACAGTCTCACGCGCTGGAGATAAAAATGTTTTATCTGTACAACGTTGCCATTGCTCGCTTTGAAATCTTTGAATTTGTTAACCAAAAATTCGCTAAAATTTTACAAAATATGAAATCGATAATAAAAGAAATTCAAAATTTCAAATTTGGGCTTCAAAATGCCCATATTCGCACTAGGAATACGTCATTCAAAATTGGATGGCTCTAGGTACCTTCGTTTTATCACAATGCGAGAAACAGATATACATTTATGAAGATTCTTCATTATTTAATTTCTTGAAATATAATACGAGGCGATATCATTTAGCGGCAACAATTTGAAAAGTGGAAAGGGCATTCAGAGTGAACCGACACAAAATCGCAAAACGAAAACAATAGTCCTTCAGGGACAAAGCCCCTTTGGACTAAAAAAAGGAATCTTAAACACATCATTGTATTTTTCGGGCATAATATTCTTGCTAATTTTTATAACATTAGGAAAAGTAGTCTTTAACATATCGATACCTGTCGATAAAGATGGTTGCCACATCAGATTCCCTTCGCGAAAAGATTGCTTTTTTAAGGTTAAGTCTGTGAAAATTCTTCTGGACTATGAATTTACTTTCCGTAAACTAAAATACCCGTAACCTTCTCTATACTCAGTGCCCACATATTTTTTCAGTACTTTTAGACCATTACTGCAGTTTCCTTTTACTGAGAATAAAAATAATAATTATTCGCTAGGAAAGATGCCAAGTAGGTCGACTTGCATGATTAAAAGATAGGCGAAGCATTTAAAGAAAGCATCTCTGCAGCTTTGATTTTCTTTCAAAAGAGAAGCACTCAAAAGGGTTTATAATGCAAGTCTCCAAAAGTATACTGGCTTATGGAAATGAAATAGAAAAATGAAATTTAGGCTAACTATTAAAGTAAAAAAAGATATGTGTCATACGATAAATGGCAAATGAAAATTTTATCTAAATCTTAAATAAGATTGTTTTTAAAATGCTAGTGTTAGCGTGTTACAACCACATAATGTTTTCGAGTATTTGGAAACCGAAAACGCTATAATATTTTCAAACAGACTGAAATGCGTTTTCAAATTCATCATTTTAACACAACCTCATGGAGTTGACATCAGTCATTGTATCAGTCAGTCACTCTTGAATTTGACATCAGTCATTATTTATAGTTCTAGATTGTCATGTGCTGTCTTCTACAGAAAATTTTGTGAATATTTCACATTAATGTTACGAAAACAAGAATATATACAAAATTAAAGGAAAGCTGTTAGCCTTGAAAGACAGTTATTTCAAAACTGTGCAGTTATTAAATCATAAACAGACATAAAAATGTTACCAGTCATTTTAACAAAGAGTATTATTCAGGACATTTTCTACTTTCATTTAAATAACACTTATAATTTTTCATTTTCAAATTTCAAGTGGAAAATTAAATCTCGAAAGGGCTTTTAAAGCTATTGCAGCAGAATGGCACATCTTGAGGAAGGAAAACTTTGAATATACAAAGAATGCATTTGACGCAGTGTAGGGTGTTTTGTACAGAATCCTTTTGTCTACTTAACATGTTTTCAAAAGCAAAACGCGATTATAAAGCATTATAGGATGATTTGGAAGATCCATAAATTCTAAGATTCTAAATTTTGGTCTTTTGCATCTTAATGGTAAATAAGTTCTGGGCATATGAATAATTCAGATTATGTTTTCTTACGCGGAGTATAGAACGAAATACACGTGTAAAGTCGATAAATATAAAGTGCTCGGGTTTCTCTTTTTATAAGCTTTTGATCACTGATATCTTTCACCTGTAAATAATTTAGCACAGCTTCCAGTCATAGAAGGCCCACCAGCGGCCAAGCGGTAAGATCGCTGAACCCTGGTAGTTCAACCTGCGTTCAGATCCTGGAGGAAGGGATGACTGCATGGGGGGTTTCATGGTGTTTTTCATATGTAACGTAGATACCATGATCAAAGATGAGTCTTTGAAGAGATCATTACACGTTTAAGGAAAGTTTCGTTTTGCTTAACCATTTCTTTCAGTCTCCGAGAAGAATATATACGTAATTATTTTTATCATATAGTTATGAAAAGCTTCCATGGAAGTTTCGTTTTCTTCCAAAGCGTATTCTCAGCAACCAGTACTTTACAAATATGGCATTATTGTGGCTGTTATTCAACTCACTCAACTCACACAACATGGAACCGAAATGCTGGTAGTTGTCTTGTATTTTCTTTTTTCTTCGCAGCTGCAGCATGTTGTGTGTTATTTAGAAAGTTCACAAATCATTAAAAACATTTTCAATATGTAGTAAGCATTTTATTTTAACAGCTAAATCAACACTGGATACGTTTTGTTACTCTTTTACGTAGTTCATTGATACCTAACCAGTTAACATTACTGCATTCTGTAAGTATTTGTCACAGTGATAATCAAATATTGCAAAGCTTCCAAGAAGAACAATGTTTTTAAGCCATAGTTTCGATGTGTTGTTTAGAAACTAATAGCTTCAAAAAGGAAAGCAAAATTATGTACACTGCGCAAAAAAAGGCGGGGGGGGGGACAGTTCTATATCTCCCGTTCTACTGGACCAATTGACGAAATTCAAATTGCATTTTCCATGTCTCGAAAGCGTGACTTAGGATATGTATTATATTTATATATAACACTGTTATAATATAGGTATTTTGACACAAAATCGGACTTTTTCTGAAATAAAAATGCTAATGTTTTTTCATATATCGATTATACGACTTAAATTATGTCAAACTGCCAATTTGTGTAAAAATCTCACAAGTAGTTTTTAAAAAATTAGCTCTCAAAATTTTAGCTTCTCAACGTTAATTCAGTTTGGTATGTATTTATTAATATCTCTTTTTTTATTACACTTCTTTCACAGTTCGAAATTTAGGTTCATTCCAAATAAAAGTAATCCATTTTTTATGATTTATTTTTAAAATCTGTATTTTTAAGTAATTTTTATAAATTTTTTTAAAAAAAATTTGAATCATAACCTATAAAATTTTACCATCAACTTAAAGTAGAGGTATTTCAAGTATACCTGCGAAAAATTGGAGCTTTTTATTCAAAATTTTAGAAGTTATACGTGAATTTATATGTTGGCGCATTTTGAAATTTGGCATATTTGTTGAAAGTGATAACATCTAATGTGATTTGCGCACTTTGCTAAAATTATTTGAAAGTAGGAACGATGTGACTTTTTTTCCGCTCATACGCAATGTAAAAAGGTAGGAAAGGATGTGACTTTTTCCCGCTCCTGCACAATGGAAGGGATAGGAAAATAGGTTGCCATGTATTAAGAAGTTCGCCAAGTGAATTATTCTCGGCGCAAATTGAAACAAATTCGCCAAGTTAAATTTTTGAATTTCTCCGTAAATTTCGCACCAAATTTTACAAAATTTAATATTTAGGCATAATTTCAGGCGTAGAATCGATATATAAAAAACAAAATTGGTATATTATTTCAGAAGAAGACCTATTTTGTGTCAAAATACCTATGTGAGAAAAATGCTACATATAAATCTAATATATATCCTAAATCACGCTCTTGAGACATGAAAAACGCAGTTGGAATTTCGTCAATCGCCGCAGTAGAATGGGAGATACGAACTTTTTTTTTCTTTTTTTTCAGGAATGTACGTTTTGTAATATCTACAGGTCATACCTTCCTTTGTTTTCGGTATTTTCGTTTTTCTTGAGAACTGCTTGGTAAAATGGCTTCAGATTTCAGATGCCCTCCATTGGAGAATCTACGAAGTTTAACTGACTGAAAAATATGTCGTTCTTCCTCTTAAATATCAACAAGAAAGCAACTTGGCTGGAGTAACAGAGCAAGGGTAGGAGATAGTTGTAGGTAGGAGGAGAGAAACTGGAGCTGGCCTTACTCCATCTACGAGATTGAAAGATTTTAAATAAAAGTAAGTTAAATATGAAGAAAATTTCATGAGATATTTTCTCTTTCCACCGTGAGATCCCAATGGCTGTGAGATGAAACTAGGAATCCGCAACATTTTATCAACTAGCGAAGGAATTAGAAGTTACTTCAGCAGCTGAATACATGGTTAGAGGCAAGTATCAGTAACTCTGTTAATTATTTATTGTCACACTTAATGTACTGTATAGCTGACATGTAGCAAGCATCTATATGTAACTCAGTCATACTTTGTACATCTGTTATAAATATCTATAGAGCTCATTAGTCATTCACGTTGTGGAAGCCCATTAAAATTATTTAAATTGTATCTATCCATCTCTAGCTTTGTACATTTGGAAAATGAATTAGAACTCCTCACCCACATTGCACCATTCACTCGTCCAGCACTCGTTATGTTCCTCTCGGACATTGATTTTTGAAAAGAAGTGAAACACATCAGTTTACTTGCCCCTTCACTTAACATAGTCATGGGAATCATAATCCAGGAAATTTTGAAGTAATTTCCAAGAAATTTGAAGGCTGTCGACGGCTTTCTTGCAATAGCCTATAATATCTCTCCGTCTCCTTAGGACTGCATTTTCGACCTGGCATTATTACGAGATTCCAAGTCGTCTAGATGTACACTACCCCTACTAGAAGTTTATTCCTCTAGTTTTGAATCATCCTTCATATGTTTTGAAGTATCAGTTATAATTAATTTTGCAATTTGATAATTAATGAAACTACTTTAATATATGCACTCTCTTACAATTACTCTTCTTCCTTTCTAATCTTCTTTAATACTATATTTTTAAGTGAAAACTAATATATTTTTATAAAAGTGATTGGTAAAATAATGACTTTTAACAATTAACGACACAAATTGAAAATTCTATTAATTGTTATACGTAGCACTATTTCTACATATCTCCAGATTTTGAACGCTTAAGTTTCCTTCTTGCTTTTTCAGTAATAATGTATTAGTTAATTCAAAAATGTAAAATATGTAGGTAAAATGTCTGCGATGAATTATAGATTTTATATCATTTTATCGTCTTCTATGATCAATACATGATCATTTATAGAAGCTTTATGTTTTACCATGCTATTTTGTACGACGAAGCTTTAAATTTGCAAAGTTTTTGAACGACTTTATTTTCGAAGATGATGTTTTATACCCAGACATTTTATAACTGCGGTATTTTCTCCTCGCTTTATTTTTCCCACGATATTTTGTGCGACGGTATTTTCTTCTTACCCTCTTTTCTCCAAGATCTTTTCTTCCGCCATAATTTCATCGGACACGGAGTTCATAAGTAAACTGCAGAAAAGTATGTTTCTAACGGAATGACAGATGATTGCCTTTCGGAAAGAAAATTTAATTAGGGAATTGAAAACACTTCAGAATCACCTAGACTGGATTTAATTGGAAGGACGTTATGGTATGCGTTTCATTGAACTCGAAATTACGGAATTGCTAATTCAAAAATGTAACATAAACTGCATCAACTCTTGAGATTAAGCTGTACAGTCATAGAAAATGTTGCTACTGTGAAAAGCTATTATGTCTAATCAAATGAAAAGAAGATAAACGTTAACTCCGAAATCAGCAACAAATGTTTTTTTTCTAAAAAAGGTGAGTGAACAGAAGCGCGAGATAGGAAATGAGTTTGCAAGATAAACACCTCGTGTTGTAAAGATTAGAGAAAAATACCAGATTTTCTTCGCACGCACATGCACTTCTGGAGAAAAGAATTTCTAGAGCAGATAAACAGAACTTAGCTGTCATCTGCATTAAAGAAATTGCAAAAGGATATCTTCTGATAGATTAAATGTTAGATTATCATCTGAAATGAATTTTATGACACTTATCCATCAGTTTGATGATAGATCTAGCAAAAACATATCAAGTTAGACAAAATTCAACTTTATAAATCGTAATTTTAGAAGATGCTGTAAATTTTATTTCTTTAACAAACTAATGTATTTTAGCCAATAATTACTTCCTGAAACTGCACATTACGTATTAAGAATTCCAATGATGTCCTTGATGCATATGCTCAAAATTAAGCAGAAGATCACTATATCGCATAGTACTGACACAGTAAAGTTTCTTTGCAGTTTTTCAAACACAGATTTGGTCTGAAATAAGCACTTTGAGGTACATTTCGAGAGATGGCATAGATGTCTCTTCTTCAAGAAACTAAAGTATCCTACTAAATGACTTCTGTTCTAAAATAAATGCACATTGTATGTCAGGAATTACAGTGCGGTAATTACATTCGGCAACACATGCTGCAAATTAGAATAGCTGAAAATTAGTTAGAAGGAACATTAAATTGCATTATGAAGACACATTTCCTTTTACTGAAATAAGCATTTCTTAAATCTGTTGTAAAAAATTTAAAACCTGTGCCTACAATTTCACTAAGAAACAACATGACTTAAATTTTCATAATTTTTTAATACACTTTCGATCACGCTGCATTTCTATACCTTTCGGAACGAACTGTCAAACTAAATTTTATAAGTTTCCTCAGGAAGGCTGGATGCGCTCATCAGTCTACTTCCTTAGAAGGTCCTCTTCTAGGAAATGCCTTTATTTTAGCCTACTCTTCTTTGAAGAAAAAGTACGACGTCGCATTGAGCGAGATTTAGACTGTCTTGAATTTCTCCTCTGCAGGCCCAGTATTTATAAAATTAATCGGAGGACAACCTGGAATGCTCTGCAAGAGCGTTATAGTGGTGGAGAAATAACGTGCTTACTTTTCCTCGAGTTGAATGGATTTGAAAACTTAGCTACTCTGGTCAAATAATCCTTGGTATAACATTTCGCTGTGACTGTTTTTTGTGTTTTCAGTACGGTAAGGTTTTTCACTTCATAAAACATAGAAGAAAGCACCGCAATTCTGTTATACGCAGAGCTTAGTTTTCGCGTAGATACGCGCATGTTTTGAAATACCTAGGCTTTACTTTGGGCTTTTATTTGCTGACAATTACAGTAAAGTAAGGTCTTGTCATCTATTCGTATAGATACTGACATAGACAGATATTTCATTTAAAAATTTCTTGAGCGTTTTGCGATGCTATTTAACGATCCTCTCCTTGGTTTGTAAGTATTTTAAGTTTTACTAACGTTTATTTTATTTTAAATCTTAACTGTCCTCCCTTATTTTCCATTTCCGTCCAGAATAAGCGCGAATAGATTTAGTGAATGCAAATGAGTTTGTAAACTTTAATAGTATTTAAGACATGGCTTTTAGCCAAGAAGGAGTGAAAGAGCGATTTCTCGAGACCTTTATCACGCGTGCGATTTTTTCGTTGTCTGCCTTTAAAGCCAGAATTTAGTTCTTGCTGATATTGAAAGAAGTATTGTAGTGTTTGCACTCTGCTCACTACATACGTAATATTAAAGGGCCAATCTTTGCCGATCTAGTCTCTGTAAAGCATCTTAATTCTTATTAAGTTAATTCATTTTCTTATTTTTCTACGTTCTCGACCAAAAGTGTTGGTCTTTGTGTCCCGAAGTGCGGGAGCAGTTGTACGCTCTGTGAATAAAGGGTAAATTTAGCCCTCCTTATCTTTGTTTTATTTTCTACATCCGCACGAACATAGCTTTGAGTAAGCTCCCTGTTCTGGCTCAAGACTTTCAGTTATGTTTGCAAAATCAACTAGAAGAAACAATAGTCCTGACAGGTTAAGGCATCGTTTAAACCACAGGGTGCACAATTTTCCAACTTGAAAATGTCTGGGAAGAATGGCATGAATATTCAAATATAGACTTGATCCAAATTTTGCTTTTCAAATATATATATGTTTCTTCCAATGGTATGCTCTAACCGTTTATAGGAGTTGGATATTACTAAAGCCGGAACGGTGGTCTCTTTATTTCTTAGGCACCTTAATAGATTCTCTTTCTTAGGCACCTTAATAGATGGGCCACTGTTGCTTTCTATGAAGGAACAAAATTGCAGCCATGTCTTCGCCGGAATTCGAACCCTGGCCCTTCGGTATGGCAGTCAGAATCATTAACCACTTTCTCGTCTGAGCATCTTATTCAAATACATGAATAATTCAGTATATTTGGCGAAAGATCTCAGACAACTTTTCGAGAATATGTGTGCTGAATAGTGAGCGGTTAAGATGCCATAATAATAATAATAATAATATTGGTTTACAGAAGGAAAGATTTTGTTAAGCAGATTCCTTGCAGGTGATGAAAGATCGTCAAGGAAACCATAAAGAATACGCAGAAGTCATCTTAAGTTGGGTATTTATTCATTTTCCTAAACTAATGCTTCATATTCTGTAACGACAACATCTGTAATAACTATAAACGGCACATAGAAATGTGTGAAATATCAGGTAATTTTGCCAGTCTAATTACTGCGATATAAAAAATCACACTAGGTAGACTTCCAAGCGACTGTTCAATTTCACACTGCGTTATCAATCAGACAGTTTCACAGTTACAAAACCGTCTTTTTCACAGTTACAAAATCGTCTTTACGTCTTTTTGGAACAGATGCATTATGTTAACACAAAGTCATAATATAAAGTTAATAAAATGCTTCTGAGCATTACCGTACATTAATAGTCTTTGAATGGAAAGGAATTAGTAACCTTAGATTGAAGAAAGAGCAAGAATTGCATTAATCATATTCTTACATTTTTTGTGTTTTAGTTGGAGTTTTGGATAATATTGGCAAGAAAACGTAGTAAGGTATTTCCTCCTTCCTTCTCTCATGACTCTGTGTTGCAAATGGAAAACACATTCGGTTGCCAATCGGAAGGTCTAGAGTACGAATCCTGGAGGGGGGATATTGCAAATGTTTCCTATTTCTAAAAACCTAACGATTCTACAATCTGTCACCAAAAGAGTCTGATGCAGTCTCTAAGCTGCTTGCATGTCATCTGATAAATACCTACGGAATTTCACTTTTAAATTAAATATCAGGAAGGTTATACCGTCACAACCTTCCTGATAATAGCAATTTCCTCTGTGATAGATGAGACTGCCCCTGTTGTCTTTAAAGCTGCTTTCAGGCCTGAAATTTCTTCACCAGAATTTCAATACTATATAAATGTGATACCACAATAAGAACAATTACCTACGAGCACAAGAGCTCTTTTTCTCCAAAAATTGATTACCATTCAAACGGTGTAGAAAGCTGTAGCACAGAATATTCCGCTTTCTATCTTTTAACCAAGATGAAAATGTAAGTAGTTTTCATTGCCACAGATCAGAAAGAACTAACATTCAGAGCTCAGTATGCATATTACGGTGCATGTCTCAAAATGCCTGAGCTCTTCACACCGTCCGACAATAGGTTGTGTCCTAGTAACCTTCCCAATTAAAGCGGAAGGCATTCAGCTTCTATATAAAACGAAGCTCAGATTTATAACACTCACACGACTACAGTTAAATCTCACAGCAATTTTGTTTCGCCAAATTTAGGAATACATTCATATGAAAATTTTCATCAAGACTGCAGCCAAGTACGCGTTAAGACATTAGCAAGACAAAAAAGTAGAAAGTCTGAAGAAGTAGGAAATTTAAAAGATATTGTAAATAGAGTTTTCCATAAAATATCTGTAGTCTCGAATTTTAATAATACAAGTTAGTGAGTGGACACTCGTTACGGAGAGACGGGGACGCCCTAACTTTACCATTGTGGTTATACGGGCATGGTCCCACGCCCTCCTCCTGGTTTTTCATATCAGCTCCACCACAGCCAAGGGAGCGGACAAGCCAGTACCAGTACGGTCCCTGTCGAGCCTGATCCCATCCTAGGTACAATACCCGGGTTCTAGTCCTGTGAAGAATAAGGTACAACAGTACCTGATATTTTACCCCCGTGGTTGAGACTGTCTAAGTACAGATCCTAGCCAGTACTTCCCAGGAATTCTCCTGAGTCAACCCCCGGGGGGGAGTTAGTGAGTGGAGAAGTAACAACTTCATCAAGGCCAATTTTCAGTGACAATGCTGATATTTTCAAATCTTTGATGATGGCTCTATGATGTTCAAAGGCCAAAGTGCGTATGTAACAGCCTTCGCTTATTAAACTCGCTAGTTAATAAACTCAGCTACTTTTACATTCAAATTTCCTGGAACCAGAACAAATGCATATTATTCAATAGAAAAGCTTTAGTTTATTACTCATGTCCGGCGTAGTTCTCTCATCTAACGTGTTGTAGACTGTGGCTTTATTGTTCAAAACCTTTTTAATCTATTGTGAACTTCTTCATCCATTTAATATATTGTAGGTTGTGGCTTTATCGGGGTTGACCGAAATTTTACAACCCCCTGTCTTGGTACCTGTA
Organism: Stegodyphus mimosarum; assembly: GCA_000611955.2. Lineage (NCBI taxonomy): Eukaryota > Metazoa > Arthropoda > Arachnida > Araneae > Eresidae > Stegodyphus > Stegodyphus mimosarum. Next base: position 903,366 of record KK113062.1, on the reverse strand, counting down.
AAATAATGTTTTAAAATTTTTTTGTCAGCAATGATCTTCAGAGGCTTAAAATTTTTATAGCTTAAGGTTAACAAAACAGTCCTATAGAGATATTATAAACAAATGAGTGTTCTTTCTCGAATAGCAGCTGATAGAAGATGGAAGTACAACTACTATATCCCATCCTTTCTAAGGTTTCAACATTCAAAATCTCTTTTTGGAACAGATGCATTATGTTAGCACAAAGTCATAATATAAAGTTAATAAAATGCTTCTAAGCATTACCGTACATTAATAGTCTTTGAATGGAAAGGAATTAGCAAAGGTAAATTGAAGAAAAAGCAAGAATTGCATTAATCATATGCTTAAATTTTTTGTGTGCTTAACTTGTAACATGTCGAAATGCCAAGCGAAAAGACGTATACCACAAATTCTAACACCTCGGTCTTTAGGATATTATAAGACTTTCAAAAGTCATTACAGAAAATATATTCAGTAAATAATAAACATAATTTAATTTTTTGAAAATGCAAGCACTTCGACAGAGATAAATAATGTGAGTTATCTTCTAGAAGCCATGCGTATTATAGTCAAAGTATTAAAATCAGCTAAAAACTGTTTCCCAAAATGCGGCTTTTAGGTAGAAGATGCCTAAGAGGAATTGCAAACTATGGGTCAGTTAGATGGTATCATGGGCAGTGCAGACCGCCTTAACTGTCTCGAGGCAATTTTCTTCCTAGAGGTCATTCTGGGCAAAATAACTATAATTTCCTGCATTGCAGCCAAGATGGCGGGACCGGAGAAGAAGTGGTCTAGTCCAAGTTCGATTCCACGACAAAACTGCAGTTTCCACGCCTGCAATTTCTGCATGCAACGTAGGTTCTCGTTTTGTCTGGTAAGATTTTCATTCCTCTGAAATGGCCAGTTCCAAGTTTTGCTAAGATTTTGGAAATAACACTGTTGGCGTTGAGTTCGCATAGCTAAAATTTCTGCGTGAAGTCGGATTTCTTAGTTTTGACTTAGCAACAGAATTCATGTATACAATTTATTTGATCGGTGTGGGCCAGGGCATTATGCACTTCATGAGTCTTCATTACTGAATTGCTTGAAGGACAGCCCTGGCGTCACTGAAGATTATTATTGCTTTGGCTTTCTCGGAATTCTCGAGCTTGATATAGATGTTTAGAGTTGCTTGTATGGCAAGGAACTCGCAGGTGTAATTTGAAACAATTCTTCCTGTTCCAGTTTTATGCTGTTTTATGCTGCCGTCTGGGAAAATAAAGTTTATTTCAGCTCCGCCGTTACAGTCTCATCTAAAGTTCCATCTGTGAAGATGCACACACAGGCATTCTTTGAGTCCTTTAGTTTTGATGTTAAACGATGGCTCTTTTTGGAGCATTGTTCAAAAAGATTAATAGCAATTTCAGTATTTTGAGGTAGCAAAGAGGGTTAAATTGGCTCTTATATAACTGTATACATATAACGTTCTAGGTTGATTTGCTGTGCTATCTCTTGATCGTACTGAAAGGTGGAATATCTAAGCTTTGTTTTTTCGACCCACATCTGAAAGCCCTTGGGGGAGCCTGTAAACCCTAGAGGGTGCGTCCCCAGGTGGCGGATCGGAGAATGCCTCTATTGGTTTTCCAATAGGTGGTAGAAGGGAAATAAAATACCTTTCGCGGATCAACAGGTATAGAGGTCTATTCAGTCTTCAGCCCTCGTGGTACCTCGCCTCAAATGAAGCTGCATATTATCCTTCGTCATAGACCAACAACGGCCATGGCCAGATTCAGAAGTGGGCATATTCGATGCATGAAATTCAAAGAGGTAGAAAAATGCCTTCCCCTCGTGTGCCTATTCCTTCCCCGCCTCTCCCGCTCACCTACTGAATTGTATAGGCGTCTCCCCGAGACAGCTGTCGGCTGAGCAGGACGACATCAGCTATTTGCTCGTGCGGCAAGGTCTCTTGGACTTGGTGCAGGCTTTCCTGCCCCAAAGGGATTTGAAACAACGACAACAACATCTGAAAGGGTTTTTTTGCTAATTTTCAGATTATTTGAGGATGAGACTACTCCGATAATTATTTTTACTTCTCTTGCTCATACTTTATCGGTGTTTCATATTTCGTGATGCTAAGAGTGATATAGGTAGTTTTTAAAGTTTTTGTATCAGTCAGTGCCACATTTCAGAATTTTCAGTCTTGAGAGTGACTTATTAGCACATTTTCTGATATGTTCAGTAAAACGTAATTCTGCGTCCAGAGTTAGTGCTAAATAGACTGGGTTTTCTGTCTTGGGTTGGTTGTTTGGCAATAAAATGAGTGAGAAGAGATACCTATGCTTCCTATCCGCGGAAAAACACTGTAAGGTATTTTCTGTGAGTTAATTTCCAGTTTCAAGAATCCCACCTATCTCTATATTTCCTTAAGGACAAACATTCACAGATATTTACAGCAATATTGAGACAATGTGTACTGACCATGTATAAAGAAATGCAGAAACTGATAGCAAATGTGGTACAAAAAATGCGATGACATGCTGTTATCAATCAAATCTAAAAAAGCACTGAAAATTTTAAGAAAAATTCTTGACCTGAAAGATGCTGATTAAAACACAGATAGAACAGTTGGTTGTAAGACGCAAAATTTCGTCAAAACGTAATTATAAAAGTATTTTTATAAAAAAATTTAAAATGAATGTAAAAATCTCGTAAATAGTTTAATTTAGTTTTTAAGCATTATCTTAAGATTAAATAACAAATTAAATGTTAATTATTAATTTACTTGTTTTTAAAGTTTCAAACCGATATCATGGTTTGCAGTACTTAAATCGCCACTTGATGAACTCAGCTGTTTAATAAACCGAAATATGTCTAAAAAGGTAGTAATTTTGATAAGCGGCAGTTGCAGTATAGGATTTTTAAACAGTCTTCTTATCAAAGAAATCTGAGTTGAAATTATTTTCCGTTGATGAATTTTAATTTCTGGAGACATACAATATATTTGCGTCGAGTGTCTTCATACATGTACAAATTTTGAATAATTCCTCCTTTTATGAAATATTCTATAATTGCGAAAGCTTTTAAAGTTTTTTTTTAAAATATTTATGTTTACTCAAAAGGCATAAATTTAACCGCACATTGTTTAAACATAACTTCTCTTTCTTCTTCTTAACATTATTTACTCGATGATAGAATTTGCTTTTAATAGAAATTCAGAAAAAGTTGAGAATTCTGTGAATTACGTCTTCGCATCGTGCCCGTGATTGAAAAAACAAAACACACAGTATTGTACCAAGAACCTTTTCCAAGCATAGATGACGTATGCAACCGCCTGTAGCCTTTTACTTTAAGCCAGGAATGGCCAACCCGCGGCACACGTGCTACAGTTTGGCACGGCCGAGTTTTACCAGTGGCACGCAAAGACTTATTGAAAAATTAAAAGATTTGGAAAAATAACAATATCATCTGTATTAACTCCGTCAACAAGTTCAATTGCATATATTCAACTATTATGTCTTAGTGACTCACAAGTCACATATTCCAGCCCTTGTACGGCAGTGTATAATCTTGTCACATATCTCAGCCCTTATCTTATTTTATTATTAATAAGTTCTCAGGTGGCATTCTGGTCTTGCGGATTGCCCTTGGGATGCATTAGATGCTTGATGTGAGCTTCCGGCGCGAGGAGACAGTGTGGGCTCATCTTTACCGTCCAGGGGTACTCTAGATCGTGCTGGATATGGTACTGTACTGATTAACCACTATGGTAGAGGGACAGTGCCCACATCCCCCGTCACTTGCCACTTGTATCAACTCCGTCGATAGATACACACATAAACACATTAGAATAAATATAATTTTAACTCTTTGAATTTTAGTTTAGGTTTATTTTACTATAGCGATAGACCGTCACATTACTGTTTTAGGTTTGGATCGACATATATTTGTGAAAAAATGTTTTCTATTATGAACATAGTAAAAATGAAAATATCATTCAAAATTAACTGACATGCACCTAAAACACTTGATTTTGTTAGCATCTTCAAGGACTAATAACGTATGACGAGGTGAAACGCTACGCATCTGCGCATTCAAAAACCACATTAAGTTAGTAGTGGCTTTTTAACTAGTTATTTGGAATTAAATGTTTCAAATTTTGTATTTTCATTTTATACGTTAATTAACTGACTGAACCTTTAAAAATGTTTAATAACAATAAAACCCTAGCTTGTACGTTTGTTTTATTTATTATATTATTTTTTAAACGTCCGCTACACAGACATATATAAAAAATGTGCTGTTTGCGTAAAAATCTCATAATCAGCTAATAAATAAGACTTTTTCACCTTTTCATATTTTTTAATATGTTGGTAAAGTTGGAAGTGGCACGCATAATGTTTTTTTTTCAGATAGTGGCACTCTTCCTAAAAGGTTGGCCACCCGAACCCGAAGGCGTTTCAAAGTCATTTCTCCCATTTCAGCTATTTTGCAAGCATAGCAACGACTGCTACAAAAGATGATCGAATTCTCTAATTTGTTAAAATCTCCTTCTCCCCCTCTGTGCGGTAAAGACGACAGATATTACGATTATAAACGAGGCAAGGACCTTCATTACGACCTTGAAATTCTTACTTTCTTACTTTACACTATACTGCGCAGATTTTCAAAAGGAACTATGTAAATTGACCTCATAAACGATGACTAAATAAAGAAGTATTTTATTTTACGTTATTGATATGCTTAATTTATACGTAGTGTCAAATGTACTCCCAGCCTAGAGCGCTGCAAATACTGAATCCTGGCCTGATTACAGTAGTAGCTGAAACTAAGAAATGTAAAAATTGGATAATAAAGTTTAAGAAGCGCATTGTCAAAAATTAATTTAGTTGAAATTTATTTTATAGAAAGTGACATAAGACGTAGTAAATCTTTTGAATCAGTTGTTTTTGTGTGATTTTCTTTATTACACACAATTGATAGATAATGTAAGACTCTTTCGACACTTCCTTATTTTCCCCATTTAGTATAATATACCCCATCTTTATTTCATTGACAGTGATTCCAGAGACCTTCGGGCTTTCAATCTGAAGTTAAGCAGTTTTGAATGCTTTTATTAACAGCAATGTAAGCACTGTAACTATAACAGTGAAATCTGTAAATTATGGACCAGAAAAATACAGTTCTTAAAAATTTAAAAAAAATATTTCGATAAAGAAACATTATACTTATAAAATGCGCACAGGGTATTTTATGAAAATAAGTTAAAAAAATATCAACGTATGTATTTTTTTCATTCGCTTTTCAAATTGCCTCACTTCAGACAGTAAGAATGGCGGAACGGAAGGACTTAAAAAAGAGCAAAAAGAACTGAAATTTGAATATGCGCTTATTTATTTTCGATGCACCTGCATCTCCAGATTAAGTCGGGTTTAGTTGTCAGTCGCCTTGAGGAAGTTTGAGGTCGAACGAACTGCCGGCTATGACGCAACTCACCGTGATTATGAACTCAGTATATAGTATATAAAAAAGAGGAACGAAAATGTGTAGCAAATGAAAAATGGAAGTTCTAAAGCTGTGGAAAGAAGAATTTAAGACGTCGAAGAGATGGAAGATACAGGTTTGTTTTTACAAACTTCCGCTTTTTGGTATGGAAGGAGAGTGATGGATATGCCCGTTTTTTATTAGACGCCTGGGAATGTTTTATTAGATATTTTTTATTAGATGCTTCTTTAAAAAATTTTTAAGAAATAAAACAAAACTGTTTAGCATGTATAATTACGAACTTATTGTACTGAAAGCAATCAGAAGACAACTAAATATTTAGTTTATTATTTCTTCTGTGTAGGGGTAGGAATGAAGCGCCTTTAGAAATACTCGTTTGTATTTCAGATTAGAAAATTTTCTGAAGTGTAATTCGAAGTCAAAGTATGTTTTTTATTTTAACCAAAAGTAGTTAACAACAGGGGGGATATCGCAAAAGCAGGCTTCCTGAGACATCATATGAAAGTTATTGCGAATAGCAAAAGCATTTTAAAATTTTATTTTTATGAATAATTAAATAACAAGGATCTGTAAATTAATATTATGCATTTCTAGTGGTGTTTGTATATTAAAAATATCTTCCGTGAGAAGTAACAGTAATATAATGCATCAAAAAGTTTATTCAAAAAGTAACAGTAACATTAAAAAATATATAAGTAAACAACTTATTTTTAAAAATGCATTGCGTTATTTTTCAATAAATCCACATTAATGTTGCTAGGCACACTTTGCAGTTTTCGAAAAGTGTATACAATTACCTTTCTCTAAAATGACCAGCCTTGCTATTAGACGATTCTGAGGTGATCTTTTTAGAGTAAAAGATAGTTTGGAATGGAACATTTGGCTTCAACATTTTCGGTGTTTCAGGGGATCAGTGCAGTTGGCTACCTATGTGAATTAAACATATTAAGAAATTCAATTCGAAATTTCGCTGTCGCTTGTGCACAAATACACTTAGCTGGCGTCCTAGACTGCTAAAGATGATGCTAGTGGTTGGAGCAGACCTTGTGAACTAGCAGTTGTCGATTAACCCTGTGGACTTTCTTTACAAAGCTCTTAGAATCAGTTACAGAAAAATACTGGCTTAGAAATTAGAAATTTAGTTGGCGATTTGTTATTTCCGTATATTTAATACAACCATGAATTAAAATAACACACAAATATGCATTGAATTAAAAAATAAGCAGTTAACAATGGTAGTAAAAAATATTTTAATATTGTAAGTAAATAATATTTTAAAAAACAGAAAACAGATATTTTCTCTAAATAAGAAAAATATTACAAAATATCATATTATAAATTTTATTTAATCACTGCAACTTACTACTACGTTCATCCAATGATATATGGTTACTTGATTTTGTCTTTTGGTTTACTATTTAATTTTCTGAAACAGTTTGTACTTCATAAATTAAATCTACTCTCTTATTTGCTGGATGATGAGCTAGTTGTTTTAAATCCGTCTTATATAATTTTGAGGTTTATTTAGAGCAGCCGTTTGATTTCTGCCAGTTTTTTACTCTTCTTTAGAAATAAAAGCATAATAAGGAGTTATCGCGTTTATCTAGGTGAGCTCTCGTTGTGTAAGTGATAACACGTCCAGCTAGGAATTGGAAGATCCGTGATTCGTATACCAGTGAGGACATATTTGGTTTTTCACGTTTCTCGCTTCAGAAATCCTACTAAGCTTTACAGCGGGGACCGAATTAAAAGTGTGATAATTTTTTAAAGTGTGATAATAGCCGATAATTTTTAACTACCTGGCTTTGGTCGATTGGATCTTGTGCTTCTCCCCAGTCACTCTCTAAGAGAGGAATTTAAGGATTATCGCATTTATCTATGCTTGCTGTCGTAGTTAAGTGGTTAGCAAGTGACTCTTTCTAAAGGAAGCTGGCTCGCATTCATGTTACACATGGAGAAAACTACGAAAACTAAATTTCTCGTTCGCTTGGATTCGAACACGGGGAGAACTATCAATATTCAGCAGTGTTAACTTATTGATCATTGGTGGAGCTTCTTCTAATAATAATTTGATATTGATATATAATAATTTGATATTGATGTATAATAATTTGATATTGATATATGTATAATAATTTGATATTGATATATGTATAATAATTTGATATTGGTGTACAATAATTTGATATTGTTATACAGGTTGATCTTTACATAGATTTATTTAACATACAAAATATTTTAATTTGAAATTAAGCCTTTTGGTGGTTGTCGTAGAAAATAATATTCTAATTAGCGGTCCAATGTTTCTTATATTATTTCAAGAATAACTGGTCACTTTCAGAGGTAGTTGCTTGTTTAGATAGTCTCCATAAGAAATTACGCTCTGTTTTCTTAATTAAAGATTCTCGTAAACTAAGGAAAAGGTCGTGATAAAAGAGATTTAAAAAAATATTTAGCATAAATTCTTTTATAAGTTTAGCATAGAAACTAGAATATCCAAATTAATGAAGTTCTAAAACAGATCTCAGATAATTTTTAGTTGAAGTACAAATAATAAGAGATGCAGTTGCCGAATAAGAAAACGCTTAATCATTAATTTGATTCTTAGGAATTTTTTTTAGGGGGGCGGGTGCTCTGCACCCACAGTATCCCACCTAAACTAGATATAAATATGGATCCATTTCCAATATACAGGGTGTTTATAAAGTCCCGGACCCATTTTGATGTTTAATAACTCACAAAATAATAAAGATAGATTAAAATTAATAACATAAATGGTTAGATAGACTCAAAAAGTTTCATGACCCTTGTCAATGAACTTCCACGTGTGCCCCCCTTCGTCGCACGGAGAATATCGAGTCGCTATTCAATTCCACGCCAGGTTCCGGCAAGCATGTCGGCATCCACACAGGCTATTGCGGTTGTAATTCTGGCTTTTAGGTCATCCATGTTCGACACTCTCCTCCTGTAAACGTTGTCCTTTACAAATCCCCAAAGGAAAAATGTGTTTGCATTATGGATTTTGTTTCTATGAACCACCATAAAATCTGTGCTTTCTCTTGTGGTGTATGCATTCTTCTTAATATCCGATCGAATCTCTTGTGGTGTATGCATCACACACAAAAGTAACATCGAAAGTAAACATAATATTGCAATAGTTGCCAAAAACAAAAGAGAGAAAAATGCAATTAATAAGCAGACGATATTTAGAAAAGTACAGCTATTTAGACTGGAAAATGAAATTATCTGAAATTAACCACACGCGCAGACGATATTTGCAAAAGTAAAGATATTCAAACCTGAAAAGGAAAAGGTATAAGTTATTCCATCAATAAATGCCATAAGTTTGTTTACATCTTCATTATTTTATGAGTATTAAAAACATCAAAATGCGTTCGGGACTTTATAAACACCCATATTGTTCGTAAACTTCAGCTAAAATTTCAAATTGAAGTGAATCGTGATTTTCAAAATACTTGTATACTGGCTTTTTTTGCGAAATTTAAGGAGTTTTTTCAACTTCTAGACAAAAACAAATAATGCAGTGGCTTGGGTAGGTTTTCATGCAGGGTGTGCAAAGAACAACAACAATAATAATAAAACCATAAAAATGTACATTAAACACCAGTGGCGTCTTTAACTTTTTATTATTCATTTGTACACAAAATCCGTACGTCTATCCGTATTACTAACAAAATCATCAATTACATGATCATAAAACTCTGGTTTTAACTGTAATAAGTGTAACATTTCTTTTTCTATTGTTATTAGAGATAACTTGTTTAATCTATCCTGGCTCATTGTATTGCGTGCATAATTTTTTACTCTTTTCAATGCTGAAAATGATCTCTCCACGGAAGCAGTTGAAAATGGAATTGCACAAATTAAATGTGCCAATTTATTTACTTCACTTAGGGCATCTGTCAAATCATTCAGCATTATATGCTGAATAAGTTTCGATAAATTCATTTCGTGGTATGACTCACGCATAATTCATTTGTTAGCTTTACAAAATCGAAATGTTTTGCATAAGCGTTCTTTAACGAATTAAGGCATTCATCCGGAAATGTACTTTGATATTTCTTAAAAAAAAACTGAAATTCAATAGTTAAAAAAATTTGAGCGAATTTAATTTTTTAAAACGGACATCTAACTCACAATAAATAGTGCCCATTATTTCATATTATAAATTTTTAAAATGTTGGTCTTGGTCTAAACTTGAGTTTTGTAAATTTACACGACTTTTTTTTAATTTGGGGGACTTACTACAGAAATAGTCTCTTCATAGACTTCATCAAATGCAACAGAAGTTCGCATATTTTGAATTGCATCTTTTACTTCATCTACGTTTTGACTAGAATATGCTATATCTAAGTTAGTTTTTTGTAAAATGTCAAGTAGAACAACATCAGTTTTTTGTAAAATATCAAATAGAACATCAGTATAACTAAACACTTTGGCAAAAATATTTAGGAGAAAATTACTGTTAAATTCTTCAAAAAACATGTGATAATTCTTTGCAATATTAATTGTATCGTTATCCCAGCCGGATATTGTTCAGAGAACAGCCTTGACGCCAAAAAGGGAGAAACAGCTTATTGCGGTATGGCAGGCAATGGTTGTCATTCGATGACGTACTTCCTCTAGGCAGACAGCCGAAATACTTTTTCCTTGCTAAGAGATTATCTGTAGCATTACTTATTACCTGTAGTATTTATTATTGTAGTATTTATTATGTAGTATTTGATTATCTGTAGTATTTACTTCCGTTGGCATGATGAAATGTCGCCCATACCCTTAAAGAAGCCAAGTTGGCGCAACCAAGACTGTTCTCCGAACAATATCCTCCCAGCCTTCTGGATTCTCAATAATATTTTCAAATAAATCAGATAGGTCTTGCCTTTCGCTTTTTATGGTATTTATCAAACGAGATGAATAATTCTAACGTGTTGTAGCTAATTTTGGAAATTTTCTTTTAATAATTTCATTTAAAACATGATTTCTTTTTGTAGACACCGAAAAAAATGAGGCTATGCCAGAAATTGTTGCAAAAAAATAATTTACAATCTTTTATAAACAATACAGATTGCCACAGAACTAAATTAAGTACATGTGCGCAACAATGCACAAACATAGCTTCTGGGAAAATGTCTTTTGCTTTTTTCTGCGTCCCATTCAACGCTCCTGCCATGACTGCCGACCCATCGTACGTTTGAGCAATCAGTTTATTCTCACACCCCCAACTCAAAATCATTTCTTGCACAACATTACACAAAGCTTCCCCGCTGAATGATCACCACTAACATCTTTACCACTGGTGCACTACAATTATTAACATATCGTAGCACAACCGATAATTGCGATTTGTGAGATATGTCAGATGTTTCATCCAGCATAAAAGCTACAAATAGCGTTCCTTTTACCTCATTTCTAATTTCTGAAATTACGATATTTTTTACCGATGCTATAATATCATTTTGTATTCTATTAGAGGTTCCAGAAAATACAGTTGCAGTTCTTAGATGGGTTGCTAAAAGGTCATCATATTTACTAATTAAAGTTATTAATTCTATATAATTTCCTCGATTAAGGGACTTTATATTCTCATTGTGTCAACGAAATGCATCTTCTTGTTTTGTTAAATAACAAACTACATCTATTAATCTTTTGAGAATATTTCTATTTCTTGTTACTTTTTCATTGTGTTGAACAATCGATGAAGTCTTTTGTTGATCTAACATTAAATTTATCCTGGTGGTACCAAATGTTTTTAATAGTATTACGGCATTTATGTGAGATTGTGTTTTTTCATGTTTCTTTGCAGCTTCGTGGAGATGATTTAAATCACTGTAGCCTTGTTTTGTCCAAATATTCTTATCCTTCTCAATTACAACAAAAAGTAAACATGGTCAACAGTACAACTTATTCAATTCACTACAACCGGTTAACCATGTCCTTTAATCTTGTCCTTTAATCTTAACGTTTCGCGATAGAAAAATATCCGGCATCGGTCTACTTAATTTAACTATTTCGTTTTTTTTGTAGTAACGTCTCGTCGCGAAAATAGATTTTCCAATAAATCTTTAATTATTGAGACATCTGAGTTCTCCATTCTGAAATGCGTTATTTATTATGAATATAAATTTAAGGAATACAATAAATAATAAAATATTTACCTACGAGTAGTCGAGTTATAACTATAGAAACAACTAAACTTATGAGAATTCTACTAGCACTGAAGCAAAAATCATGTCTTGTGTTGTATGGTGTCATATCGGCGGCGAAGGGCTTCTACGAAAAACTTATATTTTCAGAAAACGTAGCACCCATCACACGGCGCCCGCCGCTGCGGTCCCTCATCAACAGTCTGATGACATCAGGATGAGTCATCAGGATGCTCATTGGTGCCGACAAACCGAACGTCTATTCCACGAGCAGAGAATTTCACTGCACGCTGGCCTAATAGAGTCACGCTGGCACAATAGAACGAACTGTTTCTTTTTCGGTCAGTGGATTAAATTATATTTATTAATTATTTTTAACATTTGGGAATCATATATTCTGCGAAAAACATTTTGACAATTTTTAAAAACAAAACCAGGGATATGGTGTTACACATATAACTTATATACTGTCTGTAAGACACAATGAATGATAAAATTTGGACTGTTCTGTTAAAATTCGCTTCTTTTTTGTTTAACAAAACAAAATTGTTTTTCAGCGAATTATATCTATAAATATAATACATCACCGAAATTACTTTACCACACTAAAACATTTCCCTTTATATTGATGAAATACTTCTTTTATATTTCCATAAAAACAAAATCTTACAATATATAAATTTAAACATTAATTGTCTGCAAAATCGTATGGCCAGTTAATCAGTTAAAAAACCAAAAGCGCTTCACCACCTAAGTCCCCGCTCTAATACAACACTTAATAACCGGATGATTCTGAATGACAAGTGCAGGAAAAATAGCTGCACTTGCTTCAATGCTATAGTATGCTATGCTTCTCCAGTAGCCCATACATATAAAGCGTGATTTTCTATTAGTGCGCAGTGCGTACACATCAAAACTTCCAATGTTCGTTTGCTTTTGAACGCGCTACGTGATGCAGCACCCAGTACCGCACGCAGTGCGGGAATACAAGCAAGCAAATCAACATAATATTTGAATATATTATAAATAATATTTATTATATACCATATAAAAATAGGTAGACATAGGTGCAGAAAATTATTGTCTCTCATAATTTTGCCAGGGTGTGCAGTGCACACCCTGCACATATGGACCGTACTCTACTGAAATAATGTGACAGAAATAATGGAAGAAATATAAAAAAGGTAGATTATTGAAGAAAATTTAATCTTTTATTATTTCCATCTTTACATGAATATTATTTTACTTTCCTGAAGAGGAAATGTTCTTTCAGTACCTGGGAAGCAAATTGTAGTAGCTTTGCCCCCTCAAATAATATTGTAAACGGGTTTATAGATGCTTATTATATTAATGGAGACAGTCTTGCATCGCGATAAACAAATCCTAAATTTAACGTTCCGTGAAAAATAGAATAAATATGCTGGATCTACAGATTAATTAGCTTCGTCAAGTACTCCTCAGATGTGCTCAGATGACTTATTTGGACGAAATATCGATTTAAAACAAACGAATTTGGTAATAAAACTTTGAATGCTGTGCACTGAAAGGAAAAAACACTGCGGCTGGGCGGTATTTATCATTGTGCGTGAAGCGCACTAGGATTAAAAATGTTTGAAACCTTGAACAGAAGTTAATTGCTGAATCGGGGTAATGCTGCTGTAAACTAGGTTCTCACTATCATTCTCTTTTGATGAGATTCGAAACAGAAGGTACTGGAATAATGCTTCAGTAGAAAATGGTAGAAGGCACTAGGGCAATGCCTCAGCACCTTCTGTCAACTGTATCGAGAACGAGAAATAATATATCATCTGTTACTAAATAGATCAGAGATGACAGATTCCATTAGCTGATATCTCTCGGTGCTATCTATTGGTTGTAGGAAAAAATGTCACCCAGAAAATAAGGAACAGAAAGATAGGCACCGGAAAATTAGGAAATGGAAAATAAGTCACCATTCTTTTGCAATGGGATAAATAAGGGATGTTTAGAAATATCGCCAAGTGGGAGATAAAAGTTTTATCATAACAACCATACCTGCAGCATAGGGAAATCTTCTGACGATAATTGAAAGAAGATAAGCGAGTTGCTGGCCTGTCCGATGGTAAAAATAGAGGGTTGACCAGGGGGGTCATGGTCATTATGATTGTTTCCCTCGTACCCCATGTAGTTATAGCCTTAAGCTGTGGTTCAGGGGTGAAACATTGTCGCATAACTGAGCGTTAAAAGCAGTATTATAACAAACCGTTGTAGATGAAATTTAGTCACAGTTTGCGATAAGAATATTAAAACCTGCTATCGAAATGACCTTGCTCGGCTGCAGCTAGCTCAACGTACCTCCCTCAAGAACCTACCTTAAAACCTCCATCAAGAAAGCCCGCTATAACCCTGCCGGTTAAATTAGAATTTGGCAGGTTTCCCCAACTCCGATTGGCGACATTATTTGGCGAGATTTTAGAGTTCCTTTTTTTCCGTTCCTTATTTTCCGGGTGACATTTTTTCCGTTCCTTATTTTCTGAGGGCTTTCTTTCCGTTTCCCTTTTTTCCGGGTGACATTTTTTTCGCACACCCTATCTATTAGCTTCATTTGTTCCGAGTATAGAAAGATATGAATTTTCGGTTTCACGTAAAAATATAATTGTAACATTTTAAATTTTTCTCGTGATAGAGTTTTCTATTTGTCTAAATCGTAAGCCAATAATAAAATATTTAAAGCAGAAATATCTTGTATCTGCTTGTCAACGAACTTTTATTGCATGCTGTACTTAAATTATATCTAGCACAAGTTGCTATAAACAAGTTTAAAAAAGTAATAAATAAATGAGCAAGATTTTCTGCATACTGATCCCACCACTTACGTTTCCCACCACTTTAAAAATAAAAATTCGTAAATCTAACTATTGTAAACCAGGAATAACAGTTTCTCTTTTACTTCCTTGTACGAAGTAAAAATGAAGTACTGTAATCGCGAAAAATTTTGGGTATCATATTTCAAAGAAAATATCCATTTTGACCGCTATCGAATGAATTTAGCGATGTTTTTGCAAGACGTCTGAACGTAAGGACAGAATTAAGGACTTTTTCCCCCCAAAAAAAATTATAAAGTTGATTTAAAATGGATTCTAAAGAGAATTTTTCATGGACTCTGTGCGTACGTACGTACGTATGTATCTCGTGTAATTCAAAAACGAATAGCCTCAGAAGGTTGAAATTTTGTATACAGGACTACTATGACATGCAGATGTGCACATATTTTGGTTGCAATTGACCGCATCAAAAGTATATAATATATGCATATAAATATCCACTCTATTACTCGGCTCAATGATCTCAGTTTCTTTATTCTTATATGTTTGTAAATTGTGCATTTTTTGCTTTAAAAATGATTGGATAATGCTTCTCTTACCTTCCGGTTTAGGTTTTTAAACTTCTAGTAAATCTGCATACAATATTTGTAGAATTATTAACAATTTAAAAGTTGTTTAATTGCGGCTAATTATTTTTAGCGTAGCAGCCATATTTGTTTACATTTGAAACTTAGGAGAATAGTGGATTTGTTGCCAACCTAGAGAATCTAAGCTTCGCAACAACAAAGATAACGCCTTCTTTTATTATTGCGAATTAAATCATGCTTAATCCATTGTGGAATTAATTCGAGGAAATGATGTTTAAGATTTACATCGTAATTTTTAATACAGATATTTTGAGTTTTTATGCATTTTTGTCTTGTCGCTAAGTGAGAACTGAATTAATTGAATGAGAAATGAATCGTCTGTGAAAAACTGTTTCTTTTTTTGTTGTTATTTGGTTGTTTAATTTCTTATACATCGTTTTAGATTTATTATAGTACTTGAATGTTACATGTGGCAACGATTAGATAATTCTTCAGATGATATAATGTTTTGTGTATTCTGAGTTATAAAATAAATGAGATGTAACGCTGTTAAGTGAGCGGCAGAGTGTTCCTATGGTAAACAAATATAGTGAACTTTAAAGAGTGCATTTATTGTATTGTGGTTTATGCACTTTCGACGAAGTAGATTTAATTCAAATCAAGTTCAAATGAAATGCAAGAAAAAATGCGTATAATTTAATATTCCGTACAAAGAAGTCATGTGGTGTATATACCAGATTTTTTAAAATTGTTTTTGTTTTGTGTTCAAATGTTATTGCTTTCTTTCAAACTACACAGACGCGTTTCCAAAGATACGCAGAGGTAAGATTAGTAAGCAATTAGTAGCGGATTTTGCATTACATCCAAAACATGTACATTGTTTCTAATAAACAATAACTGTCATTGTCTATTAGAAGCTCTGAAAACATCAGCAGTAGAACTGAAAATTAATTGATTAATTTCTTCTAAGGAAGCAAACCTACTATTTGAAGTTTAAGCACTATAGATTATCCTTAAAGGTGATTTTCAGTTTTCATTTATCGCTACTGAATTTGACTAATATTCGAAAGGAAGTGTAAGCCTCTGATTAGAATAGAGAAGAATGGCTAGAATAAAGTGATCACATATTTCCGAAGTTATAGTGGAGCAAAATAATTTTGGCGATGTTTGGGAATACATATAGATATATATGTGGAGCACAGTACTATTCTTTCAAGTAATTAACATAGTATATTAACATTTCTTTCTGCAGAATAATAGAATACCATTAAAAACCATTATATTCTATAATATCTTACTAGGTCATTCTAAGTATTTTCTTCGAGTTCTTATTTTCCTTCACCACTGTGCTAAGTTTTTCGTAACGGATTATAAATTTTGGACTGTCGATATTTAGTTGATATTTATTTCAGTTGTCTACAAACTGTATTGTCTATTATATTCGCTTTCTTGCTGTATTTCTTTCCACTGAGTGTAGATCAGTTATTAACATTACTGATTTTGGAGGGGGCAGAGATGCTTTTTTTTAATTAAAAAAAAGAAACCTTGATCCATTTCTTGCCAATTGTAGTTTTATTCGAGAAAGTTGTTTAATTTATCAGTTGTTACTCATGTTTTAAGTGTAATACTCTATTGAAAAATTAGTTATTAAGTAATTTTGCCTTTCCAAAATATTTCCCAAAAAGTTGTACTTCTTGAAAGCTTTTCAGCTCTATAAAATTGTCATTAAATATTTTTATCATTGGCTCATTTTGAGAAGTGATCCATTTACAATTTTGTAAAAACTTTAATTCTACTCTCCACATTTCTGAGCGCGAAACAGAGTTGAAAGTGAGATCTCGGTAAATTGCTTGAGTTTTTTAATGCGTGCATCTCGGAAAGCATTATTATTTTACCACTGAAAGTACTTCTAGATTGGCCTCAAAAATACAGCAGAACTAACAAAATTCATGTCGACTATTTGCAAAATTTTGAAATATGGACAGAACCTGAGAATATACACCGTGGGATGCAAGACTGTATTTTAAAAATCGGCACGCATTGGAAGATTTTTACACATAGTATACAGCCTAGAATAGTTTTATCTAGAAGTTTCTCGTAAATGATGAAGTCTTTTCAGAAGTTTACCATAAATATTGTGTCTTACGAAGAAAAAAAAATTCTGTGTGTTTGAATATATATTTTTATATAAGTATTTTAAGCGTGTAGGTGTCTAATTAAGAGTGGGCTAAGTAAACTATTTACCTAAGGTAAGCAATGACAGCATCAGTAAAATTAAAATATTTCATGAGCTACAACCTAAAGTGGGATATTACATCAAAATCTGAAACTGTTCCCGAGCAATTCACGGTGATTGTGTACTTTAGATTAGAGTTAGCATTTAAGTTATATAGTCACTTCTAATTATTAGTATTATCACTTTATTTTATTAAAAATTAATGATTTACTTCCATATTTCAGAAGTTAGAAGCATTTTAATTATTAATAAATATATATTAAATTATTAATAAACATAAACTAATTAATAAACATATATTTATTTTCGAAGAGTCTAGTGAGGATTCTCAGAATGTAAACATTAATGTTAGAACCTTGACATTTAATCTTTATGTACGTCAGAAATGTATGCAACAAAATGCGTTATTTATCTTCTAGACAAGCAGATGGACTAAAATCAACAAGAATTATTTAGTCACCTTGAACGTGCTTTAAACAATCTTACGTAAATATTACGTAGTGTTTGTTTTTATCTTACGCGTCTTTAGTGAACATATTCAAAATAATAACTAACAGTTTATTATCATGAAACAAAATCTAAATATTATTCCTCTTCAGGGTTAAATCTCTAAAATTATATCAGAAACAGCAAACAGAAAAGCAAATAAATAAACGTGACAAGAAAAAAATCTGAAAGCTTTCGGATTTTATATTGCCCCCAAAGGGGAGTTTTTTTAACGTTTCGTGTGTTACCTTTGCTTATTAAATATCATGTTCTTCACACTTAAACCATAAAATTCAATTCAACATCAATATCGCAAAATATTTAAAAGAGCATGTCTTTGGAATTTCCGATACACAGTCTCACACGCAAGAGATAAAAATAGTTTTTTTTATGTACAGTGTTGCCATTGCTTGCTTTGAAATTGTCGAGTTTCTGAAAAAAAAAAACTCATAAATGCTTTACAAAATATGAAATAGATAATAAAACAAATTCTAAATTCCAAATTTGGGCTTTCAGATGCCTATATTCAGGTGGAGAGGTACGTTATTCGAATTTCATGGCTGTAGGTACAGTTGTTTTATCACAATGAGAGAAATATATATACATTTATGCAGATTCTTCGTTATTCAATTTCTTTAAATATAATAAACGGATCTAATATTTGGTGGCAACAACTTAAAAAGTGATTCGCTGTTTATAGCGAATCAACGCAAAATACCAAAACGAAATTAATAGTCCTTCTGGGCGAATTGCCCCTTTGGTTTAATAATTAATAAACCATTAAATAATGAGAAATTAAAGCTAAATTAAATGTAAGTGATAAAAACTTTAGCAATTCAAGTTAATGAAACATTTTCTGTACTGTACTGAATTAAATATGCAAAAATATATTCTCATTTGTGTTTTTGGCTGGAATTACAACTTGCTTTTAAATTAAGAAGTATCGGAGTCAGCTTCGGCTAAATTTCAAGTCTTGTTGCGTTTTCTAATAAAGCTAGATATTACACAGATAAAGATTTTTCTCGCTTAAATAGAATCATTTAGTTTTAATATTTTCCGCCAAAGATGTATATTAATATACAAAGTAGTATCTATTTTATTAGATATATGTATTATTATTAAATTTATTACATTAAATGTAATCATGAGTTTCTTTATTATTCTTTTAAATTCTCGAATAGTAAATAAATAAAAGGATAATAAATCTAGGACAAATATAAAAAGTCGGATTTTCTTTTATACACATATATGTAAATAGTAAATTCTAAATGTACATGTAAATAGTAAAAGGCCTTTATGCCAGCAATGCTATTGCCAAGAAACTAATTTGCAATTTTTCCTAAATTTATTTTATTTCATCTATTTATTTATTTATTTCCATTAGTATTTTGCTAATTATTCTTTCTTAATTTCTATTTGTGGAATGAATTTATTTTTTTCTGATGTGACTTTATGACCTTCAACAATCTTTTTTCCTATTCATTTTTGTAAAAATCTATTTTTTCTTTTTTTAATGATTAAACACGCAAACAATTTCCCATGTTCTTCAAAGTATCAGGTGGGGCTTACAGAAGTATATCTAAAACACAATACAGAAAAATAAACAGTAAAGGTAAAATAAAAAAAAAAAAAAAAAAAAAACTTATGAAGGACTACAATAATTTATAAGGAATTTACAAAAATAGTCAAGTGCACGTTTCTCGGGAATAAATTGATGAAAACCAGAAGGCCATTTAATATTAACATTTTTAAGTGCCATAAGATTTTTCTTTCCCGTCAAAACTGGAATACAGAGGAAACACATATTTAACATTTTCCTCGCCGCAGAAGCTGCAATCACAAAAAAGTCTCTGGACCCAACTTTAAACTGCTCAGATAGCTTTTAAAGTTTTCATGACCAGTAAGGAATTTATAACTTGTGAAAGTTTATTATATTTATTATATTCCAGTCATTTTATAACTTGTAAAAAAATGGCGACATGACAGACTCATTTTGGTGGATGGGGAAAATCTCATAGTTATGCTCTCTTTATTTGAACTAATGTATTCATGATTTCACGGTTCCACAATGCTTTCATCCATGGACCTTCTTTAAAAGGATTTAGGGATATTGACAAAAATGTCAGTCTTGAGCTTGGTGGTAGTCTTTGCAAGAAAATCGGCCCGTTCATTCTTTTATAACACCCGTATGTTTACAAACAAATAAATGTAAAAGCAACTGAAATATTTTGACTTTTTAGTTGTCTAAGCTGTCTTTGAATCTCAGCTATTATGTTATTAGAAGAAGAAAGCTCTTCAAGGACGAAAAGGAATCGGTAGAAATGAGATAAGTCTGAAACAGCACAGTTTTATTCAGTGATCCATTTGATGGCGATATTTAAACACAAACGTTCAGCTATAAAAATCATGTTAGTCTGAAACAGCACAGTTTTATTCAGTGATCTATTTGATGACGATATTTAAACACAAACGTTCAGCTATAAAAATCATGTTAGTCTGAAACAGCACAGTTTTATTCAGTGATCCATTTGATGGCGATATTTAAACACAAACGTTCAGCTATAAAAATCATGTTAGTTTGAAACAACACAGTTTTATTCAGTGATCTCAACACAGTTTTATTCAGTGATCTATTTGATGGCGATATTTAAACACAAACGTTCAGCTATAAAAATCATGTTAGTCTGAAACAGCACAGTTTTATTCAGTGATCCATTGGATGGCGATATTTAAACACAAACGTTCAGCTATAAAAATCATGTTAGTCTGAAACAGCACAGTTTTATTCAGTGATCCATTGGATGGCGATATTTAAACACAAACGTTCAGCTATAAAAATCATGTTAGTGTGAAAAGCACAGTTTTATTCAGTGATCCATTTGATGGCGATATTTAAACACAAACGTTCAGCTATAAAAATCATGTTAGTGTGAAACAGCGCAGTTTTATTTAGTGATCCATTTGATGGCAATATTTAAACACAAACGTTCAGCTATAAAAATCATATTAGTCTGAAACAGCACAGTTTTATTCAGTGATCCATTTGATGGCGATATTTAAACACAAACGTTCAGCTATAAAAGTCATGTTAGTCTGAAACAGCACAGTTTTATTCAGTGATCCATTGGATGGCGATATTTAAACACAAAGTTTCAGCTATAAAAATCATGTATTCATCTCAGATTCTGAATTAAAAATGTTCGAATTAAAGACAACAAATGAAGAACTCTGCCATCAATTTTACCGTCATCAGTATAGCACGTTACAGGGAAAATCATCTGCGATTTTGTTGCTAAATTGAATAAAATGAACAGCATTTCGTTCTGAGGGATGAGAAAGTACAGATGTAGGCAAAACACAATCATGACCAGAGATAGAAGAAACAGGGATATTTTCAATAAAGGTAATATTATGAAGAACGGCCATGTCGATTGGAGAAAACAGTGCATAAATAGGCTTAGAATATCAATAAATGATCCACGGATGCATCCGCCTTTGAATGCTTCGCAGATATTTATAATTCATCTTCCTGTTAAGCGCCATACCCCAAAATCTAGAGCCATTAGCTCTGGTACATTATGAAGCTCAAGTACATTTTGAAAGGTTCAGTTTCTTACTTATTAATGAGCAAATGTACATTGAAATTAACATCGTACATGTTGTGTGCAATTCAACTGAATCCACATTGTCATTTATCACATTTCTGTAATACGTAATTAAATGTCGCTTCCAAGAAATTTTCATTCAAGAAAAAAACCCAAGATATTTCCTCTATGTTTAAACTGTAAATACAAAATTGCTTTACATTTACAGAAATAATCCTATTTCCAGTGTAAGATTTACATGTTAGTCTGTATTTAAGAACTTTGATTTATTTTATCGAGATCCGTGTTCTTGTTTTCTTACAGAATTTATATTTTCCTCCATCTTTGTAAAAATTTGAATTTACTATATGTCTTTTTTCTCAAAGAATTTAGTACTTCTGCCTCAAAGATTGTTTTCTTAAAGAATTTAGAGTTGCTTTATTAGAGTTTGGATTAGTCTTTTATTTCCTAGAGTCTGTCCTCCCCCTAAACGGTTTAGACTTAGTCTGTCAAGTCTTTTTTTTTTAAAGAATTTATATTTGCTTTTATCTGTGTCTGTTTTCTTGAATAATTTAAGTTTGTGATCAAAGTCCGTCTCCATTAAGAATTTAGAGTTTAAAATTAGGAAAGATGCAAATAATATTTGCTCAAAATGTTTTCGCAGTTGAGAAAAATGGAGCTATATCTTATCACCTTCGAAACAGATATAGTTTGATTTGAAATCTGCATCGTCTGTGGATGTGGTTTTGTCAGATTTTAACTTTACATACTAATGTTTCTATTTCAATCGGAATCCAGATTTATTCCCTCAGAGTTTGTTTTCTGCCTTATTCTAACTGTGATAGGTTTAGTAATTTTTTTTCAAAGAATTTAGTTTAGAATCTCTTTATACCTTTGCATAAAAATCTGATTTTTTATAACACTTTGCAATGCAAAAAAGTTTTATTAGATTGATCACTGTTTTTTTTTAAACTAATTCTTTCTATTCGGAGACTCTTTCTAGGGCATGTAACTGTCAACTAAGATATTTTTGCTCTATTATTTCTAGCGTTAATGAAAAATTTTTTTCTGAAAGACTGATACTTTTTCAGAAAAATAATCTTTTTAATGTAGAGTCATTTATAAAGGAACTGAAACCAATGAAAACAGGTATAGCTTCTTTTCGGTATGAATCTAATGACGTATCGCAAAGAAACTATAGTAGTGTTGATGGATGAGTTGAGTATTTTTTTATATCTCTAATGCACCCCTAGTAGACCTGTTTATTTTAATATCTGATTCCTTGTTGCACAGACAACAGAATACAGAGACTCAATAATCAATTAAGCAACACGCATACTTTTCAATTGTTATTATATTGTAGGGCCCTCTGGTCTATCTTCTAATGTAACAGCTGAAATACGTGTAATGTCCTGTGTCTGTACAAACCACACAGGACAAGGGTAAAAAGAACCCTTTACTGACTCTTTAAAATTCACAATGCGTCGACTTGACGCTAACACATTACGCCTCACTCGGACGGTAACTCGAATAGCAAAAGCTAAATAAAAAATTCGAAGATATTAACAAGTATAGTTCGACCATCTCAAACGCAACCCTGGCTGGCATTCTGCCAAAATACATAGACTCGTCCAAAAGGGGCGTTATTAGTTGCTGCGACCTGAAAAGTTAAGTGAAAGTCTTCTCTTCTCCGGAAAGAGATATACTGGAGGGAAAGAAAGTCTCCTTCCTTCCATTCTATTTTGAGAATAATTTGGTCCGAATGGCGCATGTGTGTTTGCGCTCATGGTCGCGGATGAGGCGGTCGAACTATAGTAGAATTACGCTACAGGGTTCGAAATATCATGTTTCCTAAAACAGTGTCGATATCTAGTGGCAGCAAAGTAATAGCTGTCACGCCATGGTAACCAGTGATAAATGCAAAGCAGAAGCTCACGCTACAAAAAGTACGGTGTTCGCCCAAAAACTCTCTAACTTCCCTTTTAGAAATCGGTATTTAAACTTTTCTCCTCAAGGTAGAATTTACATTACTTCACGTGCACTACCAAATTTAAATATTCTGGCATTGAGAATTAGGGGAAATGAAGGCTTATAGGAAAGTAAGCATAAAATTAAATTTAACGCGTTAGTTAAAATAAATATAAATCCTTACAATACCATTTCTTTTAAGGGTCAATTTTAAAATAAAATGTGTTTTTTAAAGACAAGGATCACAGTTGCATGTAATTTACGTAAATGTAATTTTCTATGATTTTTAGATAGGAAAATTACTAAATAGTATAACTAGCATTCCGTAGCTATCGGTAACTAAAGTGGAAACCTAAAACCGTTCTATAAAATGAAGAATCTATAAAGTTTTCTGTTGTTGTTGTTAAAAGAAAGAAATATTCTTTGAATAAACATGCAGACATAATTCAAAAATTGGTTTTGATATTCGAAAAATTTCTTTTTCGTAGGGATGGAACTTATTATCTTCGCGATACTCTTTATGAACTGAATTCCATTGGGAAAACAGAATTCAAAGTGGATGTGTACAAATTTTTTGAAAAGCTCTTTATTTTAGGAAGGTGCATTCTACTAGAAAAATAGAAATTTTAAAAGTGGTTTTCTAGAATTCTGGATAAGTTATTTATTTTAAAAAAAAAGGACATTCAACCAGGAAAACTGATTTCTAACGGAATTTTATAGGGATTTCAGAGACCTACAGAATCTGCTAATTTTAGGAAACGTTTTGTTCAGTTAGCAAACTTAAATTTAAAATAGCTTGAAAGTTTTTTTGTTTGAAAGACTCTTTAATCCACTGGTAAATTAGAATTTTAAAATGGCTCTACAGACTTCTTGCAAAGCTCTTTACATTGGGAAGAATAATTCTAAAATAGAGTGTCAGATTTTTAGAAAAGCTCTTTTTTTTAGAAAAATGCATTCATTGGATTTTCAAAATATAATTCTAAAATTGTTCTCCAGAATTTTGGATAAATTTTTCATCTAAAGAAAGAAAATTCAACTAGGAAAGCAAATTTTGAAATTATTTTATAGGTTTTTTTGGAAAACTCTTTATTTTGCTATCAAACTCTAAAATAATTGTATAATTTTTTGAGAAGGCTCGTTATTTTAGAAAGAAACATATTTAAACAATGCTTCAAAGCTTGGTATTGTGCTGAATAAAGACGCAGAAAAGTGCAAAATCATATCCAACGAATGAAACAAATTATATTTCGTAAGAAATCTA
>KK113062.1:858951-878718 GCA_000611955.2 Stegodyphus mimosarum | reverse complement strand
ACATAAGATTTGTCTCGACAAACTGTTTAGCAATTTATGACACAAGGTCAAGTGACGTCCATTTGTTTGCACTGTTTAAATGCCTGAACCAAAAGACCGTCCGTGAAAATCCACTCCTCATTTTTTACTCGTAACAGCAACGACATGAGCGTCGATTTACGCGCCTGTTTCAAACATACCGTAAGTATTAGTAAGTAACACTGCACAAAATTAACATTGGCTTTAATCTATACCATTTTGTTTTCCATTTATGAAATTAAATAAAAATGCGTTGATTGAATAAATTTAGTTGCATAAATTTGCAATGTTTTATTTCACAACGACATTTTGTTGCTGTTCTGATAACAACTAAATTGTTTGATCTGTAGATGTTAATTACTTTTTTATATTCTCAAAGGCCATTAAAAATTACGGGCATGAACAGAAATACAAAATCAGTAGACCTGTCGCTAGACCTATAAAACTTTTAACTCAAATTCAAATAGTAGATTTTTATTCTCAAAGATGAATGGAGTAAATAATTACTGTAGTTTAAATTTACGTTTAGAGATGTGTATTATTATTTAACGCAACTTTAGAAATATTTACTTTTCATGATATTTATCTTTAAATTTGTCTCTTTTTAAAATAAAATATCCATTAAAGAAACGTTGAGCAATGAAATGACTTATAAGAATACGGAACAGGATTTAGCAAATACTTTCATATAAATAATAATGAACTAATGTATTTTATTAACATTTTACCATTAATTTTTATTTTATTTTATTACTAAATAGTTAAGACGATTATAGATAATTTTGGGGTTTAGATAAAAGAATTGTGCAGATACAGATTTAAACTTATTTGATTTTAATGACTTATTTGTGAGACTGAGATCTTTGATTATAACTTATGGCAAATGTAATAAAATTATAGTATACTTTATATGTTTATAAATTTTCAAATAAAGTAATTAATTTGCATTTGCATGAAGTGTGTGATGTAGATTGTATGAAGAATATATGCTTTTGCTTAGTGAAGCAAAATGAAAGAGGTTCTAAATTCAGTAAGATGGAAAGAAGTTAAAATTTGATGTAACATAAAATTTTAGTCCAATCAAATGAATAGCATCGAATAAATGCATAGTATATTTTATTTAATACTGTTATATTAACTTCACTAAATATTAGCAATAGTCCCTATACTTAAATCGCAAACATTTTAATTGCATTCAAGTTCACATTTTTAATACTAAACGTTTTTAATGCAGTATTGATTGATTTTTTATATGCATCGTGTTCATTTTTTTAAATGGATGTCCAAATATTTATCTTTCAATCGATAGATTTATAAGATGCCATTGCCTTCTCCAGTGTGTTCTCTTGCAGTGTAAGTGACAGTACTTCAGCTAGCAGCAGAGAGATCCGCGGATCGAATAATGGCGAGAGAACAACTTATTTTGCTTGTCTCATGCTCCGGAAAAAAAAAACCGCTTCAGACTTAATTTTTTATGCTGAAATTTCTAATTATAACTAACTGCACTGTAATCATAATTAATTAGCTGAGATTGTATTATTAAACGTTGAAAATAAAGCCGATATAAAAGAAATGCTTGGAACGGACTTTTTAAAGTACTTTATTTATAATTTGAAGATTTGATTTTCTAAATATATTTTACAATGAAACAAGAAAATTTTCCAAAGAAGGAACTATTTTTCCACGAAATTCTTTATTTCTCTGAAAAGAGTTAACTTTGAAATAAAGTAATAAATTTTTAAATCTGAATATGTTCATTATTTCAAACTTTGCTTTAGGTTTGTTTGTGTATAGTAACATGCTGACCTTTTAAATACTTTGAGAGGAATTCGTCTTAAATATCAAAAGAATTAGATTTTCTCATTTTAAAGAATTATTTAAATTTATAAGCTTTCAAATTTTAGTTTTTTGAAATTAGAAATAAACAGCATCTTTAACATTTAAGAAATTATAAAAAATACTATATTAATTTTAAACAAATTACGAATTGTTAAACACAACGTTTTAAATAAATAAATGGCATAATCCGTACAACTTCTCTTCAACGTTTTATAGAACATATTTTGCATGCATATGGTATATGCAATCGTTTCTCTTTACGTCCAGAAAGTAATCGCGGGTCAATGACCTTTTGTAATAATAATTTTTTTAAAAAATATACTGTCAACCCCTGATTAACTGAGGGCGAACTAATCAGGTTGAGGATGAGCTGGGTTTTGTCTAAAAGAGGTTATTTTTGTTTATTGCGGAAAAATGTGAAAATAAGCTTTCAGAAATAAACAAAATTTCTATAGGAATTGAAAAAAGAAGGCAATGAGTGAGAATAGCAGATGATGTTACAGTATTTAAATATTTAAATTAGGAATCGTTTTCATCCATAATAGTACGTGATTCAGTTGTACACAATCTGAAATATATTAATGTTTTAAATCATACAAAAAAATAAATTGCAAAAATAAACTAAATGGGCAATTATTAATTTTCAGTTTCTCATTGACTTCTATCGAAATATAAAATTAATGAGCTTGTTTTTTCTGCTTTGAAGTGTGTCTTGCTTTAATTCATTTGAATACTGCAATAGAATTACAGATAAATTGATAATAATATTTTATGTTGATTACAATATAGGTTATTTCTCTTTCTTGTGTTTTTTTAACTGCTACGAACATTGACTGTACGTAAAAAGCTCGTATACTTAGTTGCTTTTTCTTAGGTGTTGTTGGCATTGCAGATTTATTCTTTTTATGTACGAACACATTCTTCAACGTATTTCTCTAGTGTAGAATTTTACAGTAAAGGCTTAGTAACATATTAAATAACAATAATGATAATAATAATAATATTTCTTCTAAATATATAGTATCAAAAGAAATTTGTAATCCAAAATTTTGTAAAGTTGCAGAGTTCCTGTATGCACCCTACTCTTTTATTACTTCTCGGGAGCTTGAGGTTTTTAATTTTGGTAATACATAAACTGATGTTAAGTCATATATGTGTATTAGTTCAGCAAATAACAAATTATAAGCTCGCTTATTAAGTAACTAGCAATTTTCATCTGCATGATTGAAAATCAAATGAATTCTCAAAATTAACAAATATTAGTTCGTTTATCTGATATTATGATTTAAATTTAATATTCAGTGTATGTTTAGTTAAACGTAAAATTTTCTTCTAACGTTACTACCATACAAAAAAACGAAACATAATTATTTTCTGGCAAGTATTAGTTGCCTATAAAGAACATAAATGTGTTAGACTGAAAATTTTGAATTTATGTTCTTGTGCCTTAGTTGAATTGTGACTAACAAGAAGCTAATTGCTTTGATTTAAAAATGTATAACCAAGATTAAATAATTTCTGCTGATGGAAACTAAAGACAAATTATACTTTATACAAATAAGAATTCTGATGAATAATAAGCGTTTTTATAAATTTATTTCCTCTTACTATTCATAAAAAGAAATAATTCTATTTCTAGGGAAAAAAAAAACTAAAATGTTTCAGATTTTAAATTACGTCCAAAGGGGCGTTTTTTTAACATTTTGTGTGTTACCTTTATTGATTAAATATAATGTTCTTCGCACTTAAACCATAAAATTCATTTCAACAGCAGTATCACAAAATAATTTTAAAATGAGCATGTCTTTAGAATTTCTCATACACAGTTCCGCATGCTGGAGATAAAAAGGTTTTTTTTCCGTAGAGTGTTGCCATTGCTCGCTTTTAAATCGTTGAGTTTGTTAATAAAAAATTCGTTAAAGTTTTACAAAATATGAAATAGATAATAAAACAAATTCTAAATTTGGGCCCATATTCGGTGGCAAATTCAAAATTTGATGGCTCTAGGTACCGTTGTTTTATGACAATGCGAGAAAAATACATAAATTTATGCAGACTTTTAATTATTTAATTTCTTTAAATATAATACAGGGCGATAATGTTCGGTGGCAACAATTTGAAAATTGAATCGGACATTTATAGTGAATTAACGCAAAATGCCAAAACGAAAACAATAGTTCTTCAGGGACAAAGCCCCTTTGGACTAAAAAAAAAAAAAAAAAAAAAAAAATCTGAAATGTTTCAGATTTTAAATTACGTCCAAAGGGACGTTTATTTAACATTCTGTGTGTTACCTTTATTTGTTAAATACCATGTTCTTCGCACTTAAACCATAAAATTCAGTTCAACAGCAATATCGCAAAATAATTTTAAATTGAGCATATCTTTAGAAATTTCGGTACACGCTCTCACGCGCTGGAGATAAAAATGTTTTTCTGTACAACGTTGGTAATGCTGGCTTTGAAATCTTTGAGTTTGTTAATGAAAAATTCGTTAAAGTTTTAGAGAATATTGTTACGAATTTCACATTTATTTGGCTATTTATTTAGAACTGTAATTAAAATTCCTTTTTATTTTCCCGTGCAACGCACGCAGACGATTTTTGAAGAGAAAACTACGTCAAAAAAATAATAATAATAACATGCATACATTTATGCAGATTTTTCATTTTTTAAACTTTAATGCTGAGCGATAACATTTAGTGGCAACAATTTGAAAAGTGAATCGGGCATTCAGAGTGAATCAACGCAAAATCGCAAAACGAAAGTAATAGTCCTTCGGGACTAAATCCCTTTGGACTAAAAAAAAAAAGATATGTTTTTTAAAATCAAATTTTAATAAAAGTGTTAAATTAAAGAAACATACCCATTTTTTTCAATGCAAATAATTTTCCTTAATTTTCAGCATTCAAGTATACATTAAGTAGTTTTAATTAAGATATATTCTAGGGTTTTATTTATTCCAGAATCGATACATTTAGTAAGAACACAATTCAATTATGTATTATTTATTTCATATAAGAAGGACACATGAAAAGGGCTTTAGAAGTGGACTGATTCTCAGTTATTTCTCCTTAGAAAGTGTGTACTGACTATATTTATTTCTCTTTTAGGACGGAGTGAAAGGTGGTCGCAATGGCGAAGGCGATTCGAGAAAAGAACACGATGAGAGGAATCTCCATGCTATGATAATTCTCTTCTCCCTTAAAGAAGAAGTGGGAGCTCTGGCAGAAGCACTGAAAATATTTAAAGTAAGATTTCAGATTCTTAACCCTTATTGATTAGACTATAAGCTTCATCTTGTTCACATACACGATTCTTCTTAATGGTAATACGTTCTATACTGTAATACCATGGAACAGTAATCAGAATTGCGGCGGGACTTATGATCTATAAAAAGAAAACGTGTTTGCCTAATTATCCTTTATATACCCTGTTACAGTATTACAGGAAATTAATTATGGGGTCACGTATCTTTAAAATGTCAAAATATGCCAACAATTTTAACGCAGGTTAAAGCTTATTATCTTTATAACTAACTGAGTTTTAACGGTAAATTTTGTATGCATATTTCGATAGTCTTAAATTTATATGTGCTACCTTTTCTTTATACTTCATGTATTAAAATATTTTACGGGAAATAAAAAAAAAGCTCTTGCTTCGTCACCGACATGAAATTGTAGTAAGCACAGCTAGCGGCATTATGAAATAAACAAATCACTATTTTTAGGTACTTTCTTTCTCATATTAGAGAAGGAATGTATGATAAAATGACCTAATTTAAAAATAAACAAATAACATTTTCTTAAAAACAGTAAAATTTTTAAATTTGTGATTGCGAAATAAACTACTAAATTTTAATATGAAATTAAACGCAATTTCTAAAAGTTGTATGCTAGAAACATACCTATTACCCATTTATACCCATATATTGTGTATACAACTGTCAAAATTTCTTGAAATTATGACCAACAATCACAGAAAAAGGGTGCAATGAGAAAAATTAGAGTTTTTAAAAATCCTAATTTAAAATCATAATTACCTTTAAATTCTATAAATGCAATTTTCTTACTATTAAGAGAAAAATAAAAAGGTAAAGATATATTTATCAGTTAAAATTTGTAAGCATACATAGTTATATATAAAAACAATGCTGAACATACATAATCATCATAATTTTACTTAAAACAGCGAAAAGTGTTTAGTAGAAACTTTCATAGATTTCAAATTGAATTATATTTCTAAGAATATCAAAAACATAGTAATTGATAATTTTATGCAATTAAACAAAATTTCTTTCACTTCTGATTAGCCAGTTTAGAGAAACTGTGTATAAAAGCTGAAAGATCACAATTTTATGAAATCGTAACTGAACACAAAATATCGTGGAATCCCGTAAGCACATTCCTTCCTTAAAATTAATAACCATATATATATATATATATTTAATTCAGGAAATCTGATAAGGAGAATTCATTAAAATGCAAACATAAATAAACCACCGGCGCTTTAAATTTCAAAACCACAAAACTACTTTTTTGCCATAACTTTGCTTCCAGAGCTAATTTTTACATGAGGTTGGTTTCAAAATGATTGTAAAAAAAAAACGATATTTTACATAAAAATATAAACAAATTTCGAGTTTTTTAATTATTTAAAGCTATCTGATCGCTTATACTCTCTTTCCGGTATATACTTACAAATACCTTCCATTTTGTTACATTATTTTAATCTATAATGTGCAGGTAAATTTTAATTTATGAGACAAATAATTTTATAATTTATCAGAACATTCTCTATTTCTCTCGGTATGTAAATGTATATGTATATTTTGCATACAGAAAGCATACAAAATATATACATAGGGGAAGGTTGCTATCGATGGGCCACTTTTACAAAATGATCCTTAAAATCGTCAAATTTAGCAGTTTTACAATTTGTCTCATGTTAATGTAACTACTACTTTCCAAACTACACATATCTAGGGATAGACATTATAATTATGAAATGTTCAGTAAATGTTAAAAAAATAAAAATAGATGCCACTGGCCCAATGAAGGAAACCGGTCGTCTTCATCGAGCCGGGGAGTTTCTATGAATGAACCAATAGCTGTTGTCTTTTTAATACAGTATCATCTCAACACAAATCAATAAAATGTTTAAAACTATGTTGAGCATGATTCTTAAATGTAAAATGCCGGTTAGAAACTAACACAGGCAGCTGAAAATACATTGAAAACATACTGATAGCTTCTCATTATTCACAAGAAATCAAGAGTTGGATTTTAATTTAGTCTCTATAATCATGGAACAAGCCTAAGGCGAGAATCTGCGAAATAACATTGAATTTCGTTTATTAGAAACAGTTAAGAGACATTAGGTTATTTGGAAGCAGCATACATGAAAAATGAGGAACGCCTTCGCCGAGAATCGAACCACGGACCTCTCGGTTACGCGTCGAGTGTGCCGACCGCTGCACCACGAAGGAAGGCCAAGAAGGCGGGAGAAATACTTTATAAGTTACTTTGAGGCAATTTGTAGTTATGCTAGTATAAAAAGAATAATAAACATAGCTTCAAAACTTTCAAATAGCATAGAATAACTATTAGTCCTATTATTAATATTAGGTTATAAATCTTACACAAATTATTCGTTACATTAATTATTCGTTCTGGATGAGTTCAATTACATTTTTCACAATAATACATTTTGATCCTTTTTCTACACCAGCACACTTCTCATGAACTCACATTTTACAAGATAGACACTAAATTATGTCTTCCTTGAAGGTATCACAACGGATATCATAGAACGATGAATCCTCGTTGGAACTGA
Source organism: Stegodyphus mimosarum (assembly GCA_000611955.2). Lineage (NCBI taxonomy): Eukaryota > Metazoa > Arthropoda > Arachnida > Araneae > Eresidae > Stegodyphus > Stegodyphus mimosarum. The sequence continues at coordinate 871,027 of KK113062.1, read as the reverse complement.
TCGGCCTATTAATTGAAAGCAATGAAAGTTTATCCTTTAATGTCTTCTCCGGTCCAGAAGTTCAAAGTCGTTTTTTCATAGGTTTGACCCCGATTTTATAAGGTGTCAACTAACATCAGAATCAGAGCTGCACAACAAAAAAGCACAAAGCTACTATTAGATTGCAAATGTAACGTGTATCATAAATTTAATGTCTGGCTTGTACTAGCTAAACTGTTTTAAAGTCTCTAACAAGTGTGCGTTGTTGAAAGTTCTTTGATAACAACAACACGAACTTCTACCGCTGAACTTGTTAAATTTTCTGATTTAATTCCTGCACTATGCATGTTTCTTATTCTATTTATTGTGCAGATACATTTTTAAAACTACAAACAGGCATAAATTACGCAAGAAGTAATGAAAATCTTTACGATAATTTCAATAGAATACTCATTTTACACACGAATAAGGGATACTCTGGTTTAGACTAAAATTAGATTAATGGCTTTTAATTATTTTTATAACAAATAAAATAAGATCATTGTCTAATTATAGGTTTAATCACTCACTACAAGTTTTTAACTTTTAATTTTATGGATTTTTTCATTTTTAGTCTTCTTATGATTTTTAAAATTTGTTCTTGAAATACTTTTGTTTTAACTTTTGTATTTGAAATGAAAAGAGAGTGTAGGGTCTTCTAAAGTAAACATCTTGTTCAGCTTATATGTGTTCTTAGTGAGAAACTTTAATTTAAAAGATTATTTGCTTTTTAACAGGATTCTTTTGGTTTAAGTTTATCCTCTTGATAAGTCGATTAATCTACTATCAATAATAATAACTGGCTTTTCAATACTTAAATAAGTTTTTACTTTCGATTTTGGCATTTTTGTGATTAAGTTTTTCCTTAACTAGGAATAGAATTTAATAAATTCTATTCTTAAATTCTTTTTAAAATTCTAACAAATACCTTTTCAATGATGATTTTAAATCAAATTTCTGTTCCTTGGAGATGGTACAGGGAAAGTTTTCTTATTTTATTGTAAATTATTGCTTTATTACTTTGCAGCTTTGGCGCAAGTCTTCGGCTTATTAATTTACTTTTAATTATCTTTTTATTGAATATATATATATATGTGTTTGTGTATATATATACGATATGTACGATGTATGGATATTGCGGGCTGTGCGTTCTTGACTTAAATAATCAATTCGAATGAGTAAGAAAAAATTCCATTGAAGTATTGCTAAATCTAGCTAACTGGTAAGCTTCCACTCTAATTTTGAGGGAGAACACTCCAGAGAGCGGCCGGAAAGTCTCCTACCTCTCATTAACCACAAATTTATATGCCCAATTTTTCCTTTTCTGGGACTGGAGTCTCTATGTATACAAAAAAACTGAAGTATTAATTTTTCAGTGAGCGCAAATAAACGTGAAATAAAAAAAAAAATTCCAAACGCATTCCAAGGAAAAGCCTTTACGTCTGAGGAGACTTTACAATGAAAGTAGAAAGAATAAAGTTTTCGAAAAGCACTGAGAGAGAAAAGGGAGGAGATAAAGACCGCTAAAATATCTCGGAATTGCAGCGTCTATCTCCTTGAGGACGGATTGAGTAATTTGATTCGGGGGGGGATACAGGAATAACTCGATAAATAACCTCAGTTTCTTTACTTTAAAAATTTTATTGGAAAAAGAGCAAAATTTGTTTGATACTGTTACTTTAAAGGGAACTAAATACATATTAAAAAAAGAAAAAATAAATAAAATCTGAAAGAAAGTTTTATGTGTTACTCTTATTTATTAAATATCATGTTCTTCGCACTCAAACCACATAGAATTGAATTAAACAGCAATATTACAAAATATTTAAAAACAGCATAACTTTAGGATTTCCGATAGACAGTCTCGCGCGCTGGAGATAAAAATGTTATTTTCCGTACAGTGTTGCCATTGCTCTCTTTGAACTCATTGAGCCTGTTAATCAAAAATTCATTAAGGTTTCACAAAATAGGAAATAGATAATAAAACAAATTCGAAATTCAGGCGTCCAGGTGACCATGTTCAGGTGGAGGATTATGTTATTCAAAATTTGATGGCACTAGGTACCGTCGTTTGTTTCACACTGCGAGAAACATACATACATTCATGCAGATTCTTCATCGTTTAATTTCTTTAAATATAATACAGGGCGATAATTTGGTGACAACAATCTGAAATGTGAAACGAACATTTATCGTAAAAAAATGCAAAATGCCGTTTCGACACTAATAACCCTTCTGAGCTACCGCCCCCTTGGGCTAATAATTTTTAGATTGAAATATTGCTGTTAAGAACGTAAATGCCTAATTAATTAAAGTTTAATTCTTCGGTTTTGTTATTCTTTCCAGGAGAATCACGTCAATCTATACCACATTGAGTCCCGTTCTTCCAGGAGGCTGGACGACAGCTACGAATTCATGGTGGAATGCGATACCAGACAAGGAAATATTACTGCGGCTATGGAACAGCTGAGAACCAACTCAGAATATATGACCGTCATTTCCAGGGATCACAAAGAGAACGAAGGTACGGAATTTCGCATCTTTTCGTAAAATAATAATTCTTTAGGATCAATCTGTCAAAAGTAGACCTCAAAATTGCTCAGGTCTAGATTATATTTGTCATAGTACTGTTATGCATGGTAGTGAAATTATTATAAATCTGTCCTTTTTTAGAATTAATTTATAGTTATGATTTATATTCCTATTTTTTTTCCAAATATGATTCATCAATGAATACACTTCCAGCTTAACAGTTTGAAATATGATGTTCCCTATTTAGCTTTTTCGTATATTTTTTAATCTAAGAATCTCTTTCAAGTTCAAATACCATTTTCAAATACTGTTTGCCAATACTTTATTATTTGTTTTTTACAGATACTGTACCTTGGTTCCCTCGAAAAATCAAAGAACTTGACAGATTTGCCAATCACATATTATCCTACGGATCAGAGCTAGATGCTGACCATCCGGTGAGAAAATAATATGTGGGGGCATGCCCCTTTTTTTAAGAAATGCTTGGAAATAACGAGCCTTCTCTGATACGGATTGAACGCGTTCAGCTGTACTCGAGGAGCTCTCTGCAATTTTAGATTAATAGGAAAAAAACTACTTCTGTAATGATATTAATTGCAATTTAATATTTATACAGCTTATTCAATTGAAGATCCAACATTATTTTTAATATTTGCAGTAGTCTTTTTGTCTTACACATTAGATAAGGCTCTTATTATTACCTTCTAAAATTCAACTATTTTATAACATGTTTCAATTTGTTAAGAAAATGTCATTGAATTAGCATATAGATTTACTTATAATACTTATAAAAGAATCAGTTTATGCTCAAAGGAAAAGGTTTATGTTTTCTTCAATTACATCAAGCGTAAGTTTATCAGCAGAATGTCTAGCAAATTTCGGAGCATCAATGAATTTTTCACAAATTTTTAATTTTTATTTCAATTTTATATACAAGTGTACTGAGAAGATTAAAAAAGAAAAACACATTTGTATTTTAAAGTTTTGTGTTTTTTTTCTTTTCAGGGATTTACAGACCAAACTTACAGGGCAAGAAGGAAATATTTCGCTGATATTGCCTATCATTACAGACAGTAAGATAGCTATTTAATGAATATTTTTTCTCAATAAGTGAGAACACAGCAATTTGATATAAACTGCCAGTTAGCTCTATCTCTTAGTGTATCTGATATCCAGAGAATTTCATTCTATCTTTCACATTAAAGAATTTGATGTTTGTAAGAATTAATTTTGCTTAATAAATTTCATATTTATATTTCAACTTCCTTCGATGAAGCTAAACTTAAATTAAAATGGCCAAAAATTACTAAATAATAGCCTAATTATTTCACTGTTTCAATAAATGTGTCGATTAAAATTAATTAAGAATCAACAAGGCCAAAATTATATCGATTTTTTATGTTATCGCATTCTTCTGTGAATGTTAAAAATGGCAATTGCAATTTGTGCTTGCTTTGTCAAAGCCTAAATGCATTTTTAATTAGTTTCATAAAAGCATTCTGAAAGTTTAAGAAAAAGAGACTGATTCTTCTATCATTTAAACTTTCTGTGGAAGCATTAGCTTTTAAATTTCTTAGAGTTCATTTATGAAAAGGGTTTAAAATTATTAGCTTGTAAATTAGGAAGAACAAATACATTATACTAAGCATTCTTAAAACAACATTTTAGTTGAGAACAACCTTAAAACTTACGTACTAAGAGATCAAGATTTTAATTGCACATGAAATGCAATATAGCTCATGCCTCTTTCGTTTACATATTCCTTTAATTATGCTACTAGTACTACTTTCTGGCAGTATTTGGCTTTATTTATAAACGTAGAATTATTTTCACGCTACAGTATTATTTTTACAGTCAATAAAGGTTTCAGAGGGAAATAAAAGTAAGGTTTATATTTAAAAATAAACTTTAATTTCCAAATTTCTAATATCTTATGCAGAGGAACAGATTTGTAAATGTCACAAATTCTTGAGCAAAATTAATATTCGTATTATACAGACATTTTTAGTTACTAAACTCTATTTCTCAGTAAATTCAGAGTATGGATTTGAGGAAACATTTCTTCAAGAGATTTAGTTTGAAAGAAAATGATTTTGTTGTCCATTTTATTACAATTTTTCTACTATATTTTTAATGTTGTAACGATTTATTCATTTTTAGCTAATCAGTTACTGTCAGTTAGTTATGTTAGTTATGCTGTGTAGCTTTACTGTCATTCTCCTCTTTCGTTTTCCTGATAGAATGCTAATTTTATTTCGCACGTATTCAAATGAGGTAGAGAGAGAGAGTACTTAAAGAAAGGTTTTAAACTGTTTAAACAGACTGCGTTAAACTTGCTGAAGGACACGTTACTAGTTGTAATTCTTTGATAGCAGTTTATCTTCGCTTTGCGTTATTCTTGCCAGTAGGGTTTGTCAGGCCCTATAGGTTTAAGACAACTTGGCGTTAATCAGTTCTGCAGAACCTTTGGCCAGCTTAACGACTTAACTTAGTTTTAATTTGCATTCATGACTTGTGGTGTTACGCCAAAAATGCTGGCTGTTTTTGTAAGCTCAAGAAGTGTCTTCTGTTAAACTCTTGGGTTCTTAATAAAAGGGTATTTCACACGCTTCTTAACTTTTGTTTCATCTTAGACATTGAGATAATTCGCTTACATGTTTATTCAAGGATGTGCCTCAAATTACACTTAGTTACAGGCACAAATCCTACAATGTCATTTGCGTAGTAAGTCTTGTAATAATTCCACAGTATAGCGTGGATCACGATTTCATTCTAACATAACTATTAAATTGCGTTAATAATATTTAATTATGAATAATAGATAATTCTACATTTTTTCGCAACGAGTTTCGAAGTTCAACAAATTTAATTTGAAATTTCTTTTCCAGTGGCGAGCCAATTCCCAGAGTACAGTATACAGAAGAAGAGACAGCAACATGGTAAAACACTTATTTTTTTTTTATTGTATATAGCATATGTAACTCAACAATCTGTTAAATACTTATACAGTTTGAATCTTCTCTAAGATGACCAACCGCGGTTGAAGTCACTTTTGGTCTTCTTTAAAAGCGATCGCCTGAAGTAAGTCGAGATTCAGTAGTAGGGGTTAGCGATTTTTGAAATCAGATAAAAAGTGTTAAAATAGAAGAATCGAATTGTAGGACTTTTATTGATAACCTTATGTTAATGAAATTACGAATTAATTGCTAAGAGAAATTGCGAATACTCTAGGAAAGTAAATTAATGAATAAATAAATAACACGCTACTTTACAATCAAGTTTTCTAAAATGCTTTAAATAATAATATTTTAAAGCACGGAGGAAAATTTTAAGGACAAACACAATATTAAATAAAACTTTATGCTGTAAATTTCATAATCCAAAACAAACCTATGTGATAACCGCACGAAACTAAACAGATTGAATTCTGAGCTTCACAATATTAAGTTAAAAAATCAAACAAACCGCATTTATCAATGATAAACTGTTTTTTCCATAAAAATTATTTGCTGCTGCAATAATAACAAGAAATTTAACTTTATGGTTTATGTAATACATTAAGTACACAGCTTAAAAAACATTTTTTTTAAAAAAAAGGCAGTTCTATATCTCCCGTTCTACTGTGCCGATTGACGAAATTCAAATTGCGTTTTTTATGTCTCGAAAGCGCGATTAAGGATATGTATTAGATTTATATATAGCACTGTTATAAAATAGGTATTTTGACACAAAATCGGACTTTTTCTGAAATAACATACCGATTTTTTTCCTTATTTCGATTCTACGACTTAAATTATGCCAAACTATCAAATTTTGTAAAAATCGCACGAGTAACTTGTAAACAATTAGCTTTCAAAATTTTAGCTCCTCAATATTATTGAATTTGATGCATATTTATTAATATCTCTTTTTTTATTAAACTTCCTTAATTCTTATTTTAAAATAATTTTTATAAATTTTTCGAAAAAACGTTTGAATTATAATCTATAAAATTTTTAACATCATCCTAAAGTAGACGTATTTCTAAGCATACCTACAAAAGTTTTTTTATTTAAAATTTCCTATAAGATATATATCAATTTATATATTGGCGCGCTTTGAAATTTGGCATATTTCTTAAAAGCGGTAATACGCAAATGTGTTTTACGCACTGTTAAAATTATTTGAAAGTATGAATGATAACTTTTTTCCACTCGTCTGCAATGAAAAAAAGAAAATGAAAATAGGTTGCTATAAATTAAGAAGTTCACCAAATAAATTATTCTTAGCGAAAATTGAAAAAAATACTCCAAGATAGTATTTAGAATTTCTCCGTAAATTTCGCACCAAATTTTAAAAAATTTAGTATTTAATCATAATTTGAGTCATAGAATTGAAATATGAAAAAACATTGCCATGTCATTTCAGAAAAAATCCGATTTTGTGTCAAAAAACATATGTCAGAATGATGCAATATATAAATTTAATATATATTTTCTTAGGCAGATAGCCCTCGTGTGCTTTGCCATAATTGAATAACCTAACCTAACCTAACCTTAGAACGGGAGATATAGAACTTATAAGGTATATCTCCCACATTCTTAACGTGCCTTCGTGGTGTAATGGTCAGCACACTGAGCCGGTATTTCAGAGGTCCGTGGTTCGATCGATCCCGGCCGGCGAAGGCAATGCATATTTTTCACCTCTCCTGCTTGTAATTAACCTAATGTCTCTACAAACTGTCCTTTTTTTTCTCTCCCGCTGTGTATATTAGTCTGATAGTTAAATTAGAAAGTTTGATGATTACCATAATGTATATTTAGTATACTGGGTTGAGTTACGGAGGGGTTGTCTTAGAGAAGCTATTATACTTATAAATGTTCAATTTTACTTATGTGCTCAGAAGTCTGCTGGCCATTTTTAGAAGTGGCCGTCTACGTTGAGGGGTCACTGAAAGAGGGCTGAATTTATTTATTTTGTATTATTTTATGTCGCACTTTTTTTTAAATGTGTTTTGATCTTATTTTTTATATATCTGTTGGTCAGTTTGATTGTAGAATAAATGAAGAATAAGAAAAGAAATTTAACAAGAATTGCTAGAAAATTATATAATATGGCAGCAAAATACTAATTCGATATAAACTTCTTACATGTATGATCTCATGTATTTTATGTTTAGAAATATTATGTTATGTGAATCATTTTAGCTCATCAACATAATTTTAGATTCAAGTTTACACATTCAGGACAGACAATACATTAAAAAGCACTTGATCTGTGTAATCTGCTGTTTTTCTTCAAGGAGTTAACTGTTCTTTCATAAAATAATGTCAATATTCCTATATGATCATTAGAAAAAATAAACAGAATATTAGAAAACAATATAAGAATGTTACGACTGTTCTTCAGTTAGCTAACACTTTAAACAGTTCTATTTTCTAATTTAATTTTCTAATTTTTCTTTCTAATTTTCTAATTTAATTCTATTTTCTAATCTAATTAATTTCTATTAAGTTCTATTTTCCGATCGCTTTCAAATTCTTAGAATCTCTTTTACCCGAATAATTTCTTTAGAGGTATACGCGCTATATAATTTATGTCTAATAAATGGAAAGCTATACAACAGAACAAACAGCTGATTAACTGACTCAGAAATTGCAAATTTTATATGGTGTTATTACACTGTAAATGCAGAGATCTCAGTTTCAACTAAGTCTGACGATAAGAAGCATCGTTTTGAAATAGTGTGTATGATATATAATGCTTAAGAGCTTTTACAAATCCATCAGACAAAGCTTTTAAATTATACTAATTTAAAACAAAACACGGTTTCAATACGCTCTCTTCGCATTGCTGTAACTGTTAAATATAATTATATTCTAAGAAAATACAATAACTAGAAACACTTAAATTTGCATTATACACAATGATACGACTATGCAAATAGCACATTGCCAACATTGCTGTTATTACCATTGTAATGAACATTAGAATGATTAAACAAAACAAAAAAAAGGAATTTTTATTTAAGATTATAACATGCTTATAGAGTGTTAGAAAAAAAAATCGTTTTAGATAATAAATAAAAAATATCGTTTGTAATAACATCTGTATGAATTCCATGCCCATTTTTTTAAAATTTACCACCCTGGTATCTTTCCTTGGACTGTTAATAAAATATTTATTTTCCTGGTGTAAATTTCCTTTTATCTGTAAATATATGATGCACCTGGTTTCACATATGAGACTAGTCATATGATATTGCAGTCGAACATCGGCTGCATCTGTTTCCGTTATTAGACAATTATATCATTTGTAATCCATAGTAATGCATATTTATGTTTTTCAAGGGGTATCGTCTTCAAGGAACTGACGAAGTTATATCCCACGCATGCCTGCAAGGAGCACAACCACATTTTCCCTTTAATGATTGAGAACTGTGGTTACAGGGAGGATAACATTCCCCAACTGGAAGATGTCTCCAATTTCTTGAAAGGTCAGAAATGAATAAATTTCATGAGATTCATAAAAGATCTCCTACTTGCACTTCGAACAGACAATATAAATAAAATTCGCAATATGTAGCAAAATATATTATTCTTCTGTTTATAATTATTTCCAAAAATACTCATATTGCTGAAATAAATATAATCCATTTTGTTGAGTGATAGAAATTAATTTAGACATTAGTTCTCCTGAAAGATTTTTTGCACCATTTTGCTCTTTTCCGGAATCTATGTTATCATAAAACTGAATAAAAAAAATTATATTAAATTGGTTTACATTTTGATAAGGGGGTAGACGTGAAGATGGTAAAACACGCTTTCTAGAATCTCACAAAAAGATTGCTCTTAAAAGAAAGATGGAATATGACTCAGATTACCTCTGCTTCTCTTCATCATATCTTAAAGTAATCCAGTTGAAGTCATATCTACTTTTGTTGACGTGTTCTTCAGCATTGCAAACCATGCATAGGATTAATGCAATTGCAGTCATTTTGAATACGTGTAACTTTACGATACGTTACACAGAAAAGTCAGTGCTTATTATAATTAGTATTATCTCCCCTATTAACGTCCAAAACGTATTAATATTATTTTAGGACACCCTGTATATAATGTAATAATTGTAATATTTCGGTAAATATATATTTATTGCTGATTAAGTTGTAAGCATGTTGACTAAGTTGTCTTATAAATCCTGTAGAGTAACGTCATTCTATTAATGCATTTTAATCACTGACGAGGAAAATGCTCTAATTTTGCGTCATTTACCTTTCTCTCCTCTTAGATTGTACAGGTTTTACGCTTCGTCCTGTGGCCGGACTTTTAACTTCCAGAGACTTCCTGGCTGGCCTCGCCTTTCGGGTTTTCCATTCTACTCAGTACATCAGGCATCCATCCAAGCCGCTCTATACTCCTGAACCGTAAGTGTTATCGATGCTGTTATTTGTGTTCCTCCAAAATTAACTTGCTAAATGCTTTTGTCTGGCCTGTGAAAATTCTTAAAGAAATGTGAAGAAATTGTCCATGAACTCACCCAAAATTACGTGACTCTCATGATTAAAAAGAAGTTATTAAATGTTGTTAAAGGGTTGTTACATTGATTTCGAAATTGAATATAGGAATAATATTCTCGGGGCTCTGGCAACCAATACTTTGGAGGACTGCGTAAATGGAATTGTACCCTTTTCCAATATTCCTCCTCCTACTACTTTACAGCCCATAAATTTCTGTGATTATAAAGAAATTATTCTGAAGTCTTTTCATACGGTTTGTTTTACAGACGGCAGTAAAATGAACAATAAGGTTGGTCTAGCATTTGTTCTTTTTGAAGATCAATCTGAGGTTTGCCATTTCAAGCATCGTATTCGAGATGAATGCACAGTTTTTCAAGCAGAACTTCTCTGTATTTATCTTGTCGTCAAGTGGATCAAGGATAATGGGTCTGCATTCTCAAGGTATCTTATATGTTCAGATTCTCTTTCTTCTCTCCACCTTTTGAACAATACCACCAGCAACGACAAACTTGTAACCGAAACTCTTTTAACTGTTAGTTTGCTAAGAGACAAGAAAATTGATATTCGTTTTGCTTATGTGCGCGGCCATCATGGAGTCTACGGAAATGAAAGGGCCGACTTCTTAGCTAAAGATGCTTTAAATTTGCCTATCGACTTAAATATTGGCCTTCCGAAGAGTTATTGGAAGTCCTTTTATTTTAAAAAGCTTGTATCTAATTGGAATGAAGAATATATTTCATCTTGTAATGCTAGGTGTACTAAAAAGTTCTTTCCTTCTGTTGATTACAGGCTGCAACGAGTCTTTCTTTTTTACTAATTTTAAAGTATCTCAGTTTTTATCTGGTCACGGTAAGTTTGCAAATTATTTGTTTCGTTTTAATCTTAAATCAAATAATTTATGTGATTGTTCTAAAAGAGTACCTGAGGATGTGGAACATTTAATTTATTCGTGTCCTACCTTTGATGGTCCTAGATTATGCATGCAGAATGATTTGAAAAAGCTTGGTGTGATTTGGCCAGTGAACTTATCAGTTTTTGTAAAATCTAGACTGCTGTTCCTTGTTTTTGTTCGTTTTATTTATGAGTGTAATATGTAATGCTGTATTTAACTTACATCTGTAAGCCCCGTATTGTACGTTTGTGATGCACGGGGAGATTGTGTGTGTTTAATAATAAAAAAAGGGTTGTTACAGCGATGTTATTAAAGGATTTTAGCTAAAAGAGTGTTTATTCGTTGATAAAGACGGTTTTGGATTCGATCTTCAATTGCCGCTAGGTTTCTATAAAGTTACCATTAAACTTTTGTTGCAGTTCTAGTTTTGAAAATATTTGAAAAATTTATTAACATTTTAAAAATTCTGATATGGACAACACACGACTTCCTTGTAAAGGCCTATTAAATTATACACATTTTTTTTGCTCCATTTCATTTAAACTTATTTCCGCGAATTTCATTAGAGATATATTTCTCAATCAATCAATTCAGTTCTCACTTCGCGGCAAGGCAAAAATAGATAAAATCTCAAAACATCTTCATTAAAAATTGAAAAATATAAAAAAACATAAAACACCAAATACTACTAATACAATTAAAACAATTAAAAAAAATTTTTACAATTAAAATTAGATTTTCTGCGCAAAAACAAGCAACTCGTCCAGCGGGCAAGAAGGCAGATATTTTGGAACACAAAACTGAAAGTTTACTTTTGGTCCCACTCCGCAAAAAGACACTGAAGGTGCAGAAATTGACTTAATTCACTAAACTGCTAATTTTGAAATGTAAGAAAATTTTGCGGCTCTATTAGGCTTAGTAGCACCCAAACAACTTTTATTGTTGACAATTCTTCAACTATTGCATGCAGATTAAATAAATGTGTAAAATCTCTAATCGGAACATAAAATCGACGTAATTCAATTACTTTTAAAGAAAAAAATGCGCAATTTACAAGCATATAAGAATAAAAGAAACTGAGCTCACCGATCCGAGTAACAGAGTGTATATATATATATATATATATATATATATAT
>KK113062.1:835001-858525 GCA_000611955.2 Stegodyphus mimosarum | reverse complement strand
TATATACTTTTGGTGCGGCCGATTTGAACCAAAAAGGGAGGTGCACAATTGCATGTTACAGCAGTCCTATGTACAAAATTTCAACGTTCTGACTCTACTTGTTTTTGAGTTATGAGAGATGCATACATACGTACGTACAGTCGTCACGAAAGAATATCTTCTGAATCCATTTTAAATCCATTTTATAATCCGTTTTGGGAAAAGGAATGTGTCCTGGAAAAAGAGTCCTTTATTCTGTTTTTAAGTACAGATATCACGAGAAACATCGTTAAATTGCATTTTATAGCGGTCGAAATGGATATTTTCGTTGAAATATGATACCCGAAAAATTTCGTGATTACAATACTTCCTTTACTTCGTAACAAGGAAGCAAAAATGAGTAAATACACCTGTAGGAAGAATTGAGAGTCTCGAATTACTGTACTTATTGTAAAATATTTTCTTAGATTTACATATTGCCCTCTAATAAATTTTTATAACAAAGAGATAGTAGAATGTCTACGAAATTAAAATTGGATGATAAATATAATAAATTAAGGCTCCATTAAGATGAATTCAAAAATCAGAAATCTTGCTTATTTGGAGGAAAAAAATCATAGACTTTTATTTTTAATTAACTCCATATTTATTAATATAATTATAAATAGTTTCCAAATAAAAAATAATTAAAATTATTTTTAAAAATAATAAAATATTAGTTTTCTAAAATAGTTTTTAATAAATTATTTTGAGGTACATATCTCGATATGTACTCCTAAAATATTTTATTGAGTATTTTAGGAGTGCATATGTCGTTTGGAACCAGTTTGCCCTTAGATACCTTTGTCATTTCTTAAGAAATATTCAAAATTTATAAGAAAAAAACGTGACGGTTGAAAAAATTATTTCCAACGAAGAGGAAAAGGTAAAAGTACAAGCATACATAAAAATGCCATTTTGAAATATTCAAACCCCTTCTTGAAAGTAGTGTATTGTTGCGTGCGTACGGGTTCGTACTAGATTGAATGCACACAGAATTGATTACAGCTTGATAAAATTTATTTCACTAAAAGACACACTTCACATTTCTGGAACTTTCCATAAAATTACTCGTCACAGTATCTTAGATTACAGTAAGTAATTACACTTCAAACTATTGAAAACGTTAAACACATGGAGCTAATTTTGGAGACAAATGCAAAGTGCATCTAAAAGGCGAAGCTGTCTCGGATATATCAGTACTCCAGATTCAGTTCTGAACTAATTACTTCTGACAGCAGATGCTTTCTCCGGTCTTAAATGGTTTTTACCCGGCAGCCGAGAAATCTCTGGTAAATTCTATTCCTCGAAATTACTGGAAGGCATAAACTGTTAAAATTACATCTAAGGGACGGATACGGTTACAGTTGCATATATAGATTAATTACAGTTATTCAATTGCAATACCCAATAGAGTTATACAGGAACCGAACCAAAATATCGCCAAATGGCCTCTAAGTTTAGCAACTTTTGGCGATTTCTCGACAAATTTGGCAACAAATATTCGGCGCCAAAACCATTGCCAGCTTGGCGATATCTCGCGAATTCTGTTTCGATTTTCATGTTACATTATGTATATAAACTACAATTTCATATACAATTTCGTTAAAATTATCTACATATGTATAGAATTCGTGACGCTATAAATCCATCTGTGGCATTTCTAGGCAAGAATGCTTTACTAATCCAAACAACCCTATTTTTAACACTCTAATTTTAATTGAGAATTTTCTGGCGTAATCTGAATAATACTTTCACTCCAGAAAGAGAACTCAAGACGACTGACAGGTATCCGTGAATAATTTTATTTTGGGAAATTTCTTTTAATGAGAGAAGATTGATAGAGAATTATCGTACATTATGGCTTTTTGTTGCATATTAAATGATTCCGATTTATGTATTCTTTCACGGCTATTATAAATTTGCACTGAGATTAAAGTTATTACGTTTTTGTGTAGAGATATATGTCATGAATTGTTGGGACATGCTCCTCTGTTTGCGGATCCTAATTTTGCGAAGTTCTCTCAAGAAATTGGGCTTGCCTCTCTCGGTGCACCAGATGATTACATCGAGAAGTTAGCGACAGTAAGTTGATTAAAAATCTTCTTAAACTTCTTAATACTTTTAGAGTTTTCCTGAGTTCTGAATTGTTAGGATATTTATTTGTATATTTTCATATCCAGTTCATGTATCGAAATTATATGGATTAAAACTAGATGAAAACTCTTCAAAATTTTATTAACGTATAATAAAGTATTTGAATATTTTTTTATGATTTATGGAATTATTATAATAGAATATAGATTCTTGTTTTTTAAGATTTACAAATATCTGTATTGATGAAAGTATAACTGCATCTTCAAAGGTTTGCAATTTTCGTTCCTCTAATACATAGATCTTCAAATTTAATAGTTACTTAAATTTAAAGAATGTTGTTTTGTAACTAAGTTATCTGTGTGGTTAGTTTTTAACTAAAGAAACTACTGTACACTTCCTTTATTAGCAGATGCAATAAAAAGAAAATTACGATTAATATTAATTTCTTAGAAAATTGTTTACAAAATCAAAGGTAGCAATGGTAAAAAGGGCAAAAATATAAAACTTTTATTTAAACCACGAAAACAGTTATACATATGCAGAACGTCTGGAATGTTCTTACTGCTATTGGATTCCTCCGAAGAAATTATGTTTTACAGTACTGCTTGGTTTGGTTTATGTGAATACGGCAAGGCCTCGAGGGCTATCCGCCTAGGGAGAGTGATGCCTTTGTTAGGGAATTGTTGAGGGAAACTGCCTCGTATGCGCGCTGCACATTGGGAAATCCGGGGGGGGGGCGCCCGTGCAGGCGAAATTCGAGCCTTGGACCGAACTACCAGTGTTCAGCGACTTACCGCTCGTCCGCTGGTAGGCTTTTAGACAGCTGTTTAAGTTTCTTGTTACGGTTTTCTGACTTTCTTCTTCCCTCTTGTCTTTCTGGTTGCGGTTTTCTGGATGCTTTAAAAGCACACTGTATTGTCGGTTATCTGGTCTATAATGCCGGAGATGCAGGTTAGGGATATTTGATATCGAGGTTGTGAGAAATTCCCCAAAAAGAAGAGTGAACAAAATAAAACATATCAGAATAGAGTTGTGGAGGGTAAAAGTTATGCCCAGGCGTTATCCGCCGGTATTTACTCGGAAACATTAACTGAGGCGAAGAAGGTCTTTGCAGACCTTGCAGAATTGGTTGCCGTCATCAAGACGGCTGGTTTTCAAATATCGCAACAAGTTCGACAGATCACCACAGAAAATCAGGATAATAAAACCCCTCAAAAATTAGATAATGGGTCGACACACTAATAATCGTGCGCCAATAAGATTAGTGATGTGGAACGCACGAGGCGTTCTAAATAAAATTCATGAACTTGAATATTTTATGCATTCGCAGGATATAGACGTAGCGTTGCTCACTGAAACGCATGCTACGCCAAGCTGTACAATAAACATATCTAACTTTAAAAGCTATCGCTGCGATCGACTCACGCATCGTGGGGGAGGTGCGGCAATTTTTGTAAAAAGTAATCTACAGTCGTGTTTGATCAATACCGACCGTAGCAATGGACATGATTCAGTCACTGTATCTGTACTTTTACCGGACTATGGACTTATGTATTTCACCTCTATGTATCAACCGCCAAATAAAATTTTGAAAAAAGATGTATTAGAAAAATTACTACCAAATGATAAGCCGACTCTGCTCGCAGGTGACTTAAATGCGAAGCATCAAGAATGGAAATGCAGGCGCACAAATAGGAATGGAGAGGTTCTTCTGGATTTCATATTAAATTACCCTGTATACTTTTATGCACCAGTTGAATACACTTATCTCCCTAACAATCCGGGAAGAGGTGATATATTAGATGTGGTTCTTTCTACGACTTCTATACCGTTGTGTTTAGAAGTTTTGCAAGATTTAACTTCGGATCATGTTCCTGTTATCATAACTCTGGGTACTACTCAAGTAATTGAAAACAAACTTATGAGTAAAACTGACTGGCATTTATTTAATTATCAGCTCGCTGAGAGCACTCATATCACAGATAATCTCAATACTACGCAAGACATAGAGACTGCTATACACATGATGACAGAAGAGATTAAAACTGCGTACGCGAATGCCACGGTGAAACTACCATCGCAACAGCACTCTGGGATATTGCCTAAGGAGCTAAGAGAAAAAATCAAGAATAGAAATAGAATGAGAAAACGTTTCAACACAACTCGGGACCCGCAATTAAAAAGACAACTAAATAAATTAAACAGAGAGATTAAAAAGGATATTAGCCTGCATAAAAGAAATATGTGGGAAGATAAAATTATGCAACTTAACGAACCAAACAGTGAATTTTGGGCATTTGCCCGAAGATTGAAACTTAAAAGGACTGTTAACAAACCAATATATCATAATGACAGCATTGCACTGACCAATGCTGATAAAGCGGAGATTCTTGCGCAACATTTATCAGAACAATTTACGCCGCATGAGCAACCAAGCGACCCACAATTTATCTATGATGTAAGACACTTTTTGCAAGACTGGTTAAACGCTCCTACGGTGAGAAATCCCATTCAGAGCACAAATTTATTGGAAGTTAAAGAGATTATTAAACAATTAAGAGTGAAGAAAGCCCCAGGGCATGATGAAGTTACAAATCTAACTATTAAGCACTTACCTGAGAATACTTTAAATAGATATATTGATATACTTAATGCATGTTTAGAGAAATTGTATTTTCCTTCTCGCTGGAAAATTGCAAAGGTGATTTTAATTCCAAAACCAGGAAAGGACAGCACCCGGCCGGATGGTTTCAGACCTATTAGTCTCCTTCCCGGTTTAGGGAAAATATATGAACGAATAATTTTAAGAAGACTACAGCCTCATATGGAGAAACTACCGCCAGAACAGTTCGGTTTCCGTAGTGGTTTATCCACTACTAAGCAACTGGTCAGACTGACGGAGTACATTGGTGAAGCCCTTCATACAAAACACAGTGTCGCCTTACTCATGCTAGACGTGGCGAAAGCTTTCGACCGCGTCTGGCATGAGGGGCTAATATACAAATTAGTACAACTTGATTTTAATAGAGAAATTATAAGGATTATATACTCATTTATCAAGGACAGAAATTTTTATGTTTCAATTGGTTCAGACAGCTCGGATTGTATGAGACTGGGTGCAGGGGTCCCCCAGGGATCAATTCTGGGCCCGGTTCTCTATACATTCTACGTTTCAGATTTTCCCAGGGATAGATTCACGAGACAACAATATCTGGGATGTTACGCGGATGATACCGCCATTGCTACCAGATCACTTAAGGCCGACCTTGCGATACGTGCCCTGCAGAATTACATGCCTGATATTGAAAATTGGTGTACGCGTTGGCGTATATCGATAAATGCGGCAAAATCCGAACTATTAGTTATTAGAAGAAAACAAAGATGTAGAAGACTTAATGAAAAGATTAAATTATTTGGCACTGAGGTACCGTTGGTATCTAAGGCTACATACTTAGGAGTGACACTCAATAATAAGCTAACTTGGAAAGACCATATTAACCGTGTCAGAAGCAAAGCATTAAGTGTAATTACTTGCCTACTCCCACTTATTGGAAGAAATTCAAGCTTAAGCTTAGTAAAGAAAAGGCATTTATATATTGCTGTCATAAGGCCCATTTTCTCTTATGCTTCGCCGGCCTGGGCGGCTTACTCTAAAAAAGATGTTGAAAAACTTCAGATTACGCAAAACAAAGTCTTAAGACTTATCACAAATGCCCATTTCTACGTATCTAATGAGACCTTACACAGAGACCTGAGGATTGAATATGTAAATCATTATTTACATAGAATGAATGCCAACTTCTTTAAATCTGCCTTATTATGTAAACATCTTCAACATTTCCATGTTCTAGACTACGTAGCCTTAGATGAGGATTACAACATCAGGCCATATGCGGCTCACTTACTAAGGGATCTGAATTTCCCAACTTAGTAGTTGTTAGAGCATTGCTTCAACTTCTACATATGTAAATAGGCTTTCGTTATTTATCCTAGTTATCATATTTAATCAAGAATTTCAATGTTTATTATCATTTTTTATGTTATATTTCATGTATTAATTCAGTATTTGTATTGTATTGTATTGTATAACTAAAGTTTAATAAATTGTGTTACTTTCATGTGCACTGGTTAGGACGCAGACATGTACTAACGCGGCTCAGCCGCAGTCAGGATTTTAGTTAGGACTTCTCTCTACATTGCAGGACTTTGGTTTATTGCAACCTTGCGATGCAAACGGCATCTCTTTCATACCGCATATTTGGTTTTATTTTATTTAAGGAAATTGCACGTCAGGGGCTCTATGCAATTCCTCAGTGAGCTGGATAAGTTGCTCATAATTGGCAATATCCCAGCAATAGTTGTCCAGACTAGACTAGAGGGATATTTGAAAACATGGATATCCAAACTTTAAATTTTCGTGCATACTGTATTTGTTTATTTCTTAAAAAAATCTGTAATTTTTTCTGTTTTTCAGAACATTTAAATATCTATCTAATTTCATTGCGATTTTTCGAAGTGCTGTTTTATATTTTCTGTTACATTATGTTTTATAATTCATTATGATTTATATTTTATATAAAACATAATATGTTTTATATTTATCAAGTATTTCAGTACCCTTCGATCGAAGAAGTCCAATACAGATTTAATACAAGTCATTGCTGTTTCGGTACTAACACTCGTCTACAATTTTGTTTTAGTGACATTTGAAATTATACAAGCAACACTCAAGCATTGAAAGCCCAACTTAATCAAATATGCTCTGAACTATTCCTCGATGCTTTCGCGATCGTTTTCGCACCAACGTAGTAGAAGAATTATATAATCTTACCACCAATAGCAGAAGCATTATACATTTTATTTTGTTTTCATTCCAATAGAAGATGAGATCAATAAGGTTTACTTTTTATTACGTAAGCTAATTCGTTAAACGATTATTCCTGAAAGAATTACTGAATATACAGGGTGTTTATAAAGTTCCGGACCCATTTTGATGTTTAATAACTCAGAAAATAATGAAGATATAAACAAACTTATGGCATTTATTGATGCAATAACTTATATATTTTCCTTTTCAGGTTTGAATATCTTTACTTTTGTAAATATCGTCTGCGCGTGTGGTTCATTTCAGATAATTTCATTTTCCAGTCTAAATATCTGTACTTTTCTAAATATCGTCTGCTTATTAATTGCATTTTTCTCTCTTTTGTTAGTTAATCGCCATAACGTGCGCATATGGGGATCTGAAAACCCCCATGAATACCGTGAGGCACAAAGGGATTCCCCAAAGGTAAATGTGTGGTGTGGACTAATGCACGACCGAGTCATTGGGCCTTTCTTTTTTACAGAAAAGACGGTCTCATCAGTCGTATACTTAGACATGTTGGAAAACTTCGTATTTCCACAACTACAAGAGCTTCAGTCACATGTCTTTTTGCAACAAGTTAGTGCACCACCTCATTGGGGTACCGTCGTTCGTAGTTCTTTGAATGACCATTTTACAGGGAGATGGATTCGGCGAGGAGGTCTAGTTCCTTGGCCACCTAGATCGCCTGATATAACGCCGCTGGACTTTCTCCTTTGGGGATTTGTAAAGAACAACGTTTACAAGAGAAGAGTGTCGAACATGGATGACCTAAAAGCCAGAATTACAACCGCAATAGCCTCTGTGGATGCCGACATGCTTGCCGGTACCTGGCGTGAAATTGAATACCGACTTGATATTCTCCGTGCGACGAAGAGGGCACACGTGGAAGTTCATTGACATGAAACCTTTTGAGTCTATCTAACCATTTACGTTATTAATTTTAATCTATCTTTATTATTTTATGAGTTATTAAACATCAAAATGGATCCGGAACTTTATAAACACCCTGTATTACTTTTCTATGTAACAAAGTTGAAAGTCCCAATCAAAGCATAACTTAATATTTAAATAAAACTTTGAATTATAAGTTCTCAAAGGAGATAAAGCTTGTAGAAACACACCTATATGCTATTTTAATTCTTAATAATATTTTAACAAAGCATTGAATTATAAATTCCCCCAAACGTAAAAGTATGTTAGAAGAAACCCCACCTTAAATTTGTAAAAAAAAGTGGAATTGTGCAATAATTTATGATATATACGTTTTCAAAGGCCGCATATAAATGAATTTAAATAAAATTTAACCAACGTTAATATTCTTTCTCCATAATGCACAACTGAAAGTTATGTAATCTAAAATTACGATTTCCTTTCAGTGCTATTGGTTTACTGTGGAATTCGGTTTGTGTAAGCAAAATGACAAAATAAAAGCGTATGGGGCTGGATTACTATCCTCATATGGAGAATTAGAAGTAAGTAAGAACGAATCAGTTTGATTGTTTAATTTCCAATTTCTTTTTCTTTTTCTCTCTTTTCTTTTTTTATAAATATATACATTTTCGTGAAAAAATTAAGATAATTTTTAAATTATGTTTATTTTCGTGGAAAGTATTGAAACTAAAGGTGTTAATTATGCCACCAAAGAATTCTGCAAATAGTCAGAGTCGAATACGTAAGTGTACACATATATGTCTGTGGAGTTGTTATTCTGGAGAGGATATAAGCGCACGGGGGATTTTCAGCGATTTGTGTGCTCGTACTCCTTCACGACATTCGCCATGTTTCTCACAAAAGTTTTATGAGGTATCAAGTAAAATGAGTAGCCACCAACGTGTGGATGATAGAATGAGATGGAGAATTGACAGTAGATTAAAGGCAAGTCAATCACAAGCTCAGGTGAATACAGAGCTCAATATAACCACTAGTGTCGTCTGCAGTTTATGGAAACAGTTCCAGAACCTTGGATCTATATCGAGAAGACCTGAATAAAGTTGACCGGGATGCACAACAACGAATGATAATCATTATTTGACACTTTCAGCGTGCCGACACAGGACTGCTACATCTTCACAGCTCTCACGAGAGCTGTATGCTGCCACTGAAACCCGAGTTTCAAGGTCTACGGTTTCCCAAAGGCTTCGTGATCTAGGGCTGTGTTCCAGAAAACCCGCTGTTTGCGTTCCACTCACTACAGCATACAAAAGAGAGAGTTTAGCATGGTGCATACAACATGTACCTTGGATCAAATTTCAGTGGAACAGTACTTTTTACATGAGTTGAGATTCAGCCTGGAAACTGATTCTTAGCATACCTGTATCTGGATATAGCCCGGAACACGATACCATCTCTCCCTCATCAGGGGAAAGGATCATTACGGTAGTGGAGGTGTAATGGTCTGGGCAGGCATTTCTTTGGATGGCCGTATACCCCTCCATGTGCTTAGCAAATGCTTGTTGACAATTATGAGAACAGATTTTAGAACCCCACGTTCCATTTTTTAGAAACGCACTTGGCTCTGGATTCCTGTTAATGGATGTCAATGCTTGTTGACATAGGGCTCAGATGGTCGACAATTACCTCCTGCAAAGTGAGGATATTTGTCCTATGGATTGGTCAGCCCGATCTCGTGCCCTTAACTCTATAGAGTATGTCCGGGATGCTCTTGGTAGAGCAATTTCATCTTGCCATCCTTCTCCAAGAACAATCTCTTCATTGAAAGGTGCATTGCTGCAGGAGTGGGATTACCACAGAGATTCTTCGTCTGCTTCCTGCCCAGTATGCCGTCATGTTGTGAAACGGGACCTTACCCCATATTAGGTGTATTTTCAGTTCGGTAACACAACGTACATTTTAGAAATTTCTGCACTATGCCTACATAAAATGATTTCTGAATGGTACAATTCTTTCTCTATAAATGCATATTCATAGAAAATTTCATTAAATCTGCTCATTAGTTTTTTAGAAATTCGATATAATGTGAAAACTTTCTTAATTTTGCACACAAGAACTGTTGCATGAGAATCATAGAACTTTCATTTCAAAATTATGTAAAAAAAAATCTCACCTTTTCAAAGTCTAACGAAACAATGAATAATTACAACCAAAATTATTGCAATAAGGTTTCTAACGTTGTAAAGAGTTGAAAAAATGAAATATTTAATAAATATGATTTTGTATGGACTTTGTTTCTTA
This sequence comes from Stegodyphus mimosarum, assembly GCA_000611955.2. NCBI lineage: Eukaryota > Metazoa > Arthropoda > Arachnida > Araneae > Eresidae > Stegodyphus > Stegodyphus mimosarum. Next base: position 848,351 of record KK113062.1, on the reverse strand, counting down.
AACTTAAGTTAAAGAACGTTTATTTTGCATTTTCCAACCATTCTGTATTTATGAACATTTTAAAGAAATTTTTAAAATTAATGAAATTAATTTCTTGCAGTACTGTTTATCGGATAAGCCAGAAATCCGGGATTTCGATCCCCCGAAGACTGGCGTTCAGAAATATCCCATCACAGAGTACCAGCCAGTTTATTACTTAGCAGAAAGCTTCGAAGATGCTCAGAAGAAAGTAAGGTAAGTAAGAAAATAGTAAAAAACCGTTATTTATAGGTGTGTGATGTGATATTCTAATATACAACCGTATAATGCATCAATATATATTTTCAGGGAATTTGCTCTCTCGATTCCCAGGCCCTTCACAGTGCATTATAACCCATATACGCAGAGCGTAGAAATCCTGGATGCTAAACCTCAAGTTGAAGAGCTTGCAAGAGATATTCACTGTAAGTACTGCAACGTGTTAACTCATTATTTGCGATTTTTTTACTGCGAATTCTGAAGAAAATGGAAACTGGTTTTAAGAGTACATTAATGCTAATTAAAGAGTATACCTGTAAATCAGTACTTAAGATATCAACTTATAACTGAAAGTAAAAGTTTGGTCTTTATATATGATAAGTAACTCATTTCTTTAAAAACCTAAGTTTATTTCATCTACAAGGAAGTACTGCATTTACCTGTGCGGCGTGCTCTCATGTGTAAATGGCAACACGTTCACTTGGCAACTGGAAGATTTGTAGGCTCAATCCTGGTTGAGGGACATTTGATTTCTTACTCTTCTGCCTTCAAAATAACTAATGTCTCTATAGGGGTGCTAGAATTAAAAACATGGTACGCCAAAATTCATCTTTATCTGAATTTGGTCGTCTGGGTCTTTCCAGTACTCCTTTAAGCGGAGGGAGAACAAAAGGAATTTTTGCATTGGCCGTGCTTGCTCTAGGGCTGTTAAAAGGTAGTACATTAAGATGGTAGATGGAAGTTCTATGGTTCGGTGAGGGTGTGGTTTATTTGCCGGGTTTACCCCTCCCTCTGCCTCGCTCTGTAACCACTGCCGTTGTTGCCAGGCTTACTCTCGCACATACGTGAAAGATGCAACAGTATCTTCAGGATAGAAACCATCCAGGTTCATACCATTTCGAGAGATGAATTCACACAAATTCTATTACTTAAGATAGCGAGTTATGCATTTTAGGCGTATAAATTATAAAAACAGAACACGTTTATAAAATATTTGTATTTTAAAATACCTGAAATTAAAGGACTACAAATTACTGGCTTTACCATTTAAAAGCTAATAAAAAATTTAATCATTTGATAATATGAAAATTATAGTTAAAAGTTTTTTAAAAAATGCGTTATTATACTTTCTACAAAAATGTAGCTGTTTTTGAATCTTAGCTAATTTTCAATAGCATATTTTGCACAATAATATATAAATTATTAATTACTAATTAGGGACACCATTCGTGATTATCTGTTAGAAAAAATAAATAATTCATAAATCGCATTTTTGCGGCAACATTTTAGATTTACTAATACATTTTTACGTATAGTATTAATTCTCTAGTGTCTTTGTGATTGGGCCGCAATTAAATTAAATAAAGCACTTAGCAGAAACAAATGTAAAGAGGTGTTTTAAATTTGTTTTCTATCTCTTAAGTTGATGGGTCATTAACTATCAAGTTACAGGGCCGATCAATGACCAGACAAAAAAATTCCTTGAATATTCATGATGGACTTTGTTTTTAGTGAAATGGACGAATTGTGAAAATGTTTTCTTTCGGCGCAAAGTAAAAATGAGCAGCGCTGTTCATTAAGGCATTCTTTGTGTTACTTGAAATACTTATCTATGTTACTTGTTAATATTTAAAACTATCTTATGTATAAATACGTCATTGATGAATACTTTTTAAACTAAAAAACAAATGAACAAGCTAAACAGCTTCATAAAGTCTTCATTACCTCTTCTTTCTTGCTTTCTGCTGTTGTCGTGACTTATTTCACTTATCTGATATCGTGGCCAAGAAGCCAAGAGACAAGAGTTGCGCTTGTCGTTAGCCTAGGGCTTAGGTACCTCATAGGTCAAAGCACGAATTCGTTCAGTTTCATCCCAGTTTTGAAGTCTGCACAAGTCTTTAAAAAGTTAATAAAATTTATTCTTTTCGTAAGAAATAAAACAAAATTCTGAAATATTTCCTCAGAGATATTCGTACAATATCACAATATCTCAAACGTTAAACAGAACTCAATTCAAAACAGAGAAAGTTAATCCAATCTCACAGCTAATTCGCTACAATCAATAACAGCATTAAGTAAACAATAATTCGCTTAAAACAACTTCAACTGAGCTGAGATGCTTTAATTCGGCTTTTATAAGCTTTTTAATTATTCACGAGAACATTCTGGTAAAATCTATTTTCTCGATTTTCTGGATGGCAACAGCAATTACGAGATATTTATTTATTAAATATTAAATGCACGCGCTCTTGTATTTTTAGTTTTCCGACGTAGCTTTCTCTTCAAATTCGTCTGCGTTGCACGGGAAAATAAAACAATTTTATTTACAATTCTAAATAAATAGCTAAATGAGTACAAAATCCGTAACAATACTATACATCTACAATGGTCCTTGCTTTCTCAGGGATTCAAACCCTGACCTGAGGCCATAGCAACCAACTTTGCTGCCACCTTACCAACAAAATGGCTTCTTTGTTTCTTTTGATGTAACATCTGTGGCGTAAAAAGTTCAATTTTTGGTTAAGATGGTTTGAGCTTTTTTTCCCCTCAAATTTTATTTAATAGTCAGAGTAATTTATATGAATGTTTGTACACCCGATATATTATGGCTATGGTTCTTCATTTCTCAAATTGAAGGTGTCATAATGTCTCCTTTTTTTTCAGATATTTTGTGAACTTTTGCCAATTTTTGTCTGATGTGTTTTATCCCAAAGGAAATGATGAGACAAAGCTCGGCGATAATACACTTCGAAACATCTTTTCAAAAAATTTTAAAAATGTTGGCATTATCTTAAACGAAAAGCCTTCGAGAAAGTCTTTAACATGATGAGGTTTGTCTTATGAAAAAATCTGATGTGAACAAACACCACGTGATTTTCTTGCACCTCTAATAAATTATACACATTTCTTGCTGCTCTTCAATTTAACTTATTTCATTTGAACGTGAGATACAATTCATTAATAAAATAGATAGTAAAACGATTGCTAAATGTATAATGATCGAGCAAAATCATAGATTAGGCGTTGACATGGAAGGTCATGGATACCTACTAGGGTTCCTTTCATGGCTAAAAAGAAATTAGCAAAATCATGCATGACTAGTTTAAATATTTGTTCGAGGTAAATAAGGCGAACCGCAGATGTACAAGTTTAAAGTATTTTGGATAGTATAATTAAGTTAGATAGGGTCAAAAAAAATTTCGCCTTCTTATTGGGAATAAAAAAAATGGGATCTAATGGCAATTAGGTAAACCTACAGTTTACCTAATAAAAACATAGCTTGCTTGGAGGAAAGCGATATAGAGTACGTAAAAAAATGGATGCAAATTTGTCTAAACCTTTATGTAACGAAGAATCTGATGTTACAATAATAATATTAGCGTAAAAGAAAAATTTCGAAAAATTACTAATGTAATTTTGAATAGTGATTTAATATAGCGGCATATATACCGATATATATAGCGGCAAGAAGCGGCATACGAGGTTTTTACTATTGCTAATGTCAAAAAGTAGTAGTAGAGAGATAATTTATATTAGCATAAGTCTGATAAATGTTAAAGTCTTAATTGTCACTTTAATGTTTAAGTCTTTGCTAAATTATGAAAATTGAATTCTAATTCTATTGAATTATTCATGGATAACGAATTCATGGTCCGATTACAATAAAAAATAAAGTTGCACAACCAGATATTATGGCAGTCTCATGTACAAAATTTCAACATTCTACGGCTGATCGTTGAGTTATCCGAGATACATACGCACATACGCCACCAAAGAGTCCATTTTAAATCCATTTTACAATCCGTTTTGGAAGGAAGAGTCGTTTATTTTGTCCGTCACTTGTCACGAAAAAAATAAAAAAAAGGTTAATGGTTTCGGGAACAGTCAAAATGGATACTGCTGTTGAAATCTGAAAGCTGAAATTTTTTATGATTACAGTACTTTCTTTACTTCGTACATAGAAGTAATTAACTGCAGAAACTATCATATACTGCTTTATATACAGGGTGTCCGAAAACGACCGCAAAAACTAGCACAGCTAGATTCCTCGTTGAGAATACATAAAAACTGCCCAAAGAAACGTTCCTATACGATTCATAGTTTACGAGAAAAATACGAAAAACAAAGTATGAGGTCACTACCGGTGCAAGAAAAAAACACTTTATTGGACATATCAAAAACAATATTGACATATCTTTCCAGACGATAATGTGGTCCCAGGTCAATCTGCATGCAATCCGGCCGTAGAAACATCAGGAACGTTGGTCTCTTAACGTGTGGGCCGGCATACTCGGGGATTGCCTGCTTGGACCATATCTGTTGCCTGAACGGCTCTCGGGAGAGTCGTGCTTGGTGTTTCTCAGTGAGGTCTTAACGGAGTTCCTCGATGACATACCATTAGTGGCAATACAGGGACTTTGGTTTCAGCATGATGGGGCTTCGGCACATTTCTGTGCTCCTGTACGTAGTTGGCTGGATATGGAATATCCCGGCCGCTTGATCGGACGTGGGGGTCCCGTTCTATGGCCGCCACGTTTGAGAGATCTTACACCGTTGGAGATTTTCCTATGGGGCCATCTCAAGGAATTGGTGTATCGAGACGTAGTGACAGCCGCAATGGACTTAGTTGCTCGTCTGCATGCTACTTGTACTTCGGTGGACCCCGCGATGCTGCAACGTGTGATGACGGCCATTCCACGGCGTGCTCAAGCTTGCCTCGACTTGCACGGCGGACACTTTCAACATCTGCTTTAAATTGGGCATATACTGCTGTTGATATGTTCAATGAAGTGTTTTTTCTTGCACCGGCAGTAACGTCATACTTTGTTTTTCGTATTTTTCTCGTAAACTATGGATCGTACAGGAACGCTTCTTTGGGCAGTTTTTATGTACTCCCCACGAGGAATCTAGCTGTGCAGAGTTTATGCGGTTGTTTTGGGACACCCTGTATACTGCAAGTGAGATCACGAGCACAAACGCTTGCTGGGTTCAGATCGATACACTACAATTCAGACTACATCGATACAATAGGATAGATGAGTGTTGTCCGTCAGACAACCTCTTTCTACTAAACCTCCCCTTGTCTATGTTGTAAATTAATAAGAGAAAGAGAAATTAGCCTTCGCTTTAACAGTTACAATATCGCTGTAATAATATCAACTTACAAGTTCCTTTATCAGTTAGTAAAAGCGTATTCTGAGATTTTCTCAAAGGAGCTTTTTTCTACTTAAATTCTTGCGGGAACAGGTTTTAGCACTTTGGCTGAGGATGTAATGTGTATTATGCTGTCAACATTTGGACAGTAGCTTACGCATTTCGCCTTTATGGAATACTAATACTAATAATCCTAAGGGAATGACTAACACGAATAATTCGTAATCGACCGTTAAATAAAAATAAAAGCTATTTACCTTAAAATGTAAATAGTTTGCTGATTAATTCTCGCGTTTTTCATGATATAGTGTAAAATAGTCTATCTGGTTGGCTTACGAGGTTAAGTATTTACAAACTTTTGCTCTCAGACTTCTGTCGCAATGCTGAATTACGTTACGATGCCAACGTTTCTGAAAATGAAATTATTAGAAATTTTCTATATGATTAATTGAATGTAAAATTTCAGTTTACTTAGAAATAAAATAATTAAAGAATACAATGCAAAGTCAGTTCACGAATTTCATTACCTCCTGAAGGTAGTTCGTTAACCGAAACAATTCTTTATATAGAAATTAATGAAATGGATTAATCCATTAATGAACCACAGATCATTCCTAAATTTTACAATAATTCACTGTGAGCAAATTCATAGCCAATGGCATTCATTAACAAAACAAACAAAAATTGAACGCAGTGTTAAAAAAGATAAAATAGACGAAAACTTAATTCAATAATTATTGCATGAAAATTTTGAGATTTTTCGGATCAAGGAATTAGCATAATTTTCCTCTCTTCCTCGTCTAAAAACATTTCTTTTATAGTAGCCTTTTATTCCTGCTTCTGAAATTGTTGTAGTTCTTTCTTGTTGACCTCATTTTTATGGTCATATTATTACTACCTTCTTTATTACTAATATTTATTATTATCTTTATTACATTTTTATTACTAACTTCTTAAACCATGATTTGGTTTAGAAACGCACTATCAAAGATAGCAAAAAAGTCTTAAATGTCCAAGCGTTCAAAGTCTTTGCATGCAACTTCGCTTGTTGGTTTTTGTTAATGTTGTTTGATTTAATGAGGGTTAAGTAGTGTAAAATGTTAAAATTATGTTCTTAAAACTCTTTGAGTGTTAATTATGTAGCGTATACTGCTTCAATGCTGGCTTGAGTGTTTGTAATTCGAGATACCGTTCGCAATCCGAAGAGATGTTTGTTCAGATAATTTGTTCATGAACGGAGGCTTTCGTGATCCAAAGCTACATTGCACGTTATAATTTTTATTATCATGCAGAAAATAATTTTCCTTTATAATTTACAGCTGAATTGGAACTGCTGATGGATGCTCTTAAGAAAATATGAAAAGAAGGTAACTTTAAATAAGAAGTATTCCAATATTCGAAGATATCGGAGCACAAATTCAGGATTTTATTCATTTTTCATGAATATCCATGTTTGATCTTCTTTGTGTATTACACCTGGACATTGTAATGTAAAAATAAATGTGATAGCACTGTACCTAACGCATATGTTTATTTTAAAAAAAGTCATGAGATTTACTTTATTCTCTTCTGTTGAAAGATATGTTAATGTTATTTTTATTACTTGTAAGTCCATACTATGAAATAAATATTATTTTTATTTCTTTATGAATGTTATAATCTTTTTCAGTTTGTGAATTTTAAAGTCATTTAAAATAACTACAAAACAGTATGACTCATGGCAGCTAAATCATTAATACGTCAAAATATTTTGTAGCTTTATTAAGTCTTGAAATGCTTAAAATGAGTTTGGTTTTAATAATATAGATAAAGCTTAGTAAAAATAACGATAATGATTATTTTCTTTCACCTTAAAAGGAGAAACATTTGTGATATATATGTAAAACCACTATGATCCGATGTAAGATAATCTCATCTATAAAAATGACCTAGCATCTTTGAAGATATTTAGTAAGAAATATACATGTTTATAAAAAAGACGTAAATTATGATAATGCTGTAAGTTCCACCATCAGTGGTACTTATGGCATCAACATCATTTACGTTAACATTTTATAACTCAGTAAACAGAACATACATAAACCTAACATTCAGACTTGATAAAATGTTAGAACAATACATGAGATTTAATTTCTGATATAAAATTTTCGATTTAAAAACTTTTATCATTATATAAAAAAGTAACCTTTATTCTGAAGCGGCTTTATAAATACGCAGGTTGAATGAATGGTTTTGAAGCTTTTTCTCTTATTCAAAATCACATGATTTTACAAGCCTATATAGTATATATATATGTATATATTTTAGATTCACAGCCTTCACATTAAATTATACTTTGTTCATAAATGATTCAAAAATGTGAGGTCGACATTTTATAACATCCTACACAACATTGTGAACGTGGCGATTTCTTTTTCTCATCTCAATGGAAACTCTTCACACATAAAATACTCAGGAATTCAGAAACCATGACACGACTCCTAGACTATATGCAAGGTTTCCTACTGCTAATAGACTGATTTTAGATAATATTATCCGTGTTACAGCAGCAACATACAAATCTTTTGGGGCACTGATAGCCCTACGGAGGAGCAAAGCCATTGTTTTTAATAACCATTTTTTTAGAAATCTGCGCCCCCCAGTGACTCCCATAAAATGTTTTCAAGATGTTTATATAATGCTCACTATTCACTGGCTACCCCTGGATCATTCCACTATTCTGATATCTGTTAACCCAGTGGATTACCTTCCAGAATGTAGTGTGTTAATATCCGTAACATGGGTAATATGCTACTATCCGTAACAATGCTTCGCTGCTATCTCACCTGTTACCGTCTTCAAATGCTTTTGCCCCTTTGATAACTGAATCATGGCTAAACTTTTATCACCATATACATATTTTGTAAGATTTCAAGGTGTGACATTTAAGTTTTATTAATAGCTAACTTTATATCGAATTCTTTTTTTTAAGCTTTATTTGGTCACGTATCCGCTGAGTTTAGACATTTAATTGAAAACTTTGCGGCAAGCACTATCGTTTAAAAGTAGGATGAAATCGGATTCTGAGTAAAGTAGTCGTCACTGGTGCTGCTATTGTTCTAAAGCCGCGTATAAGAATAAGAGGTGAATGCCCCTGAGATTAGTCACGATTCGGTAAGTGAAGAAGCTGGTTGATTTTCTAGCTAACGACGAAGTGTTATAGCTTCATGTATGGTTTTTGTTGGAATTTGTACCGTATAGAATACCAGGAGCTGCTGTCAGCGAGGAGTGGGATTTATTAGTCCAAAGGGGCAATTTGTCCAGAAGTAACATGGGTAATATGCTGTGAAAAAGAAGCTGGTTGATTTTCCAGCTAACGACGAAGTGTTATAGCTTCATGTATGGTTTTTGTTGGAATTTGTACCGTATAGAATACCAGGAGCTGCTGTCAGCGAGGAGTGGGATTTATTAGTCCAAAGGGGCAATTTGCCCAGAAGTAACATGAGTAATATGCTGTGAAGAAGAAGCTGGTTGATTTTCCAGCTAACGACGAAGTGTTATAGCTCATGTATGGTTTTTGTTGGAATTTGTACCGTATAGAATACCAGGAGCTGCTGTCAGCGAGGAGTGGGATTTATTAGTCCAAAGGGGCAATTTGTCCAGAAGGACTATTAATTTCGTTTTGGCATTTTGGGCTGATTCACTAAAAGCGTTGTTTCACTTTTCAAATTGTTGCAATCAAATATTATCGCCCTTTGTTATATTTAAAGAAATTAAATAATGAAGAATCTGCATAAATACCCTATGTTTTTCGCATTGTGATAAAATAACGGTGCCTAAACCCATGAAATTTTAAATATTGAACGTTTCCACCCGAATATGGGCATCTGGAAGCCCAGATTTGAAATTTGGAATTTGTTTTATTATCGATTTTGTAAAACTTTAACGAATTTTTTATTAACAAACTCAAGTATTTTTAAGCGAGCAATGGCAACGTTGTACAGAAAAAAAAATTATCTCCAGAGCGTGAGACTGTGTATCGGAAATTCTAAAGATAAGCTCAATTTAAAATTATTTAGCGATATTGCTCTTGAACAGAATTTTATGGTTTAAGTGCGAAGAACATGATATTTAATAAATAAAGGTACCACACAAAATGTTAAAAAACGCGCCTTTGGACCTAATTGAAAATCTGAAACCTTTCATATTTTTTTTGTATTAATTTTACTTCCAGTATCACAAGCCACGGAAAATCAAGTTTTGGTTAGCTTTTACCTATTCAGTTTTATCTGTCATCACAGGAAGCATGAAAACAGGCGATAATTGGCCCAAATCAGTAGTGTTAACATCTAATGGTCAGCCTATAAGATATTTCTCCCGCCTTCTTCGCATGCCTTTGTGATGTAGTGGTCAACACGCTCGACGCGTATTCGAGAGGTCCATGGTTCGAGCCCGGCGAGGGCATTGTTCATTTTTCATGTCTTCTGCTTCAAAAAATAAACCTAATGTCTTTACAGTGACGCCCGAACTAAAAGGGTGATGGATGATGATTCTCCAGTACCAGGATTTGGCGACTGGGTGCCTTAATCCCAAGTCGCCCTTTAAAAGGGGGAGTATATAAGGTATTTCTCCCGCCTTCTTCGCATGCCTTCGTGGTGTAGTGGTCAGCATTCTCGACGTGCATTCGGAGGGTCCGTGGTTGGAGTCCCGGCGAGGGCATTGCTCATTTTTCCTGTGTTCTGTGTCAAAAAATAAACCTAATGTCTCTATAAGACGTTGGGTGCAAGCAAGTACTTTAGATAAATAGACATCTCTGGATATTACAAAGTGTTAAAACCGTTACAGTACTTAACAAAACATTCAATCACATTTATGTTTAGTTTCACACAGATGTCTGCTTCATCTGTCGCGACAATCCATAGCAGTTAGAGCAAATGCTCATTGCTATGTCACACGGCTCTGCTCAGTGTAAGCAAACACTCAGCATTATGTCCATCCCACTGTTGATTTCCACATGGATGTATATATACTTCACAAAACCAAGGGTAAAGTCTAGTATGGACAGAGATGAATAAAGGCGTTTCAAAGACTTTCCGGGTAAAGTCTAGTATGGACAGAGAGAAATAAAGGCGTTTCAAAGACTTTCCTGGTAAAGTCTAGTATGGACAAAGAGGAATAAAGGCGTTTCAAAGACCAATTGGTCATAGTAATTTTATAATTGGAAATTAAGAAATAGTAAATACTGATTTTATTACTTTCTATAACATATTAAAAATGAAGTACTCTGCGAAAAAAAAGGGGGGACATTTCTATATCTCACGCTCTACTGGGCCAATTGATGAAATTCATCTTACGTTTTTCATGTCTCGAAAATGCGACTTAGGATATGTATTAGATTTGTATATAGCATTATTCTAATATAGGCATTTTGATACAAAATCGGCTTTTTTCTGAAATGACATGCCAAGGTTTTTCCCTATTTCCATTCTACGACTCAAATTATGCAAAACTGCCAAGTTTTGCAAAAGTCGCAAGAGTAGTTTTTTAAAAATTAGCTCTCAAAATTTTGGTTCCTCATTGTTAATTGAATTTGGTATATATTCATTAATATCTATTTTTTTATTAAACTTATTTGATTCTTCCTTTGATATTTCGAAATTTAGGCTCATTCCAAATAAAATTCGCCCATTTTTTATGATTTATTTTTAAATTTTGTGTTTTTAAATAATTTTTATAAATTTTGAATTACAACCTATAGAGTTGTTGCCATCATCTTAAAGTAGATGTATTTCTAAACATACCTGCAAATAATTAGAGTTTTTATTCAAAATTTCCTAAGATCTACATGAATTTACATTTTGGTACGCTTTGAAATTTGGCGCATTTATTATATGCGATAATAACGAAAATGTAGTTTACGCACTCTGTTAAAATTATTTGAAAGTATGAGCGATGCCTTTTTTTCTTCTCGTGAACAGGTGGCAGGTGACGGAAGACGGCGACGCCTGGTGTTTAACAATGCTAAACAGGCATACGTCCCACGCCTTCCCGTATCTAGAAGCAGCAGCTCCCTGGAGCCCCCATGGGGCTGCATCGGGAGTTTATTGAAATTGATAAAAGTATTTACAGTGCAAACAAGAGTTGATGAATCATTGTGCTAATTGCAGTTTAGGATACATAAGCATACTATAAATAGTCAAGTATACGACATAAATAGAGAGGGGGGAAAGTACAAAAAATACAAAAACACCACATTAAACACATAAGGCATAATTAGATATCAATGCCCTTGACTCGATACATAAATGTTAAGCATATTGCAAATGCGTGATAGTGTTGTATATTGGGAATACTGAGATATCTAAAGATTCTGTACATACTACAGAGAGTACAGATAGTGAGCAAAAGCTTAGAAATAATTTTCATGATCCTCTCGTGGACAATGAAAATAGGTTGCCATAAATTAAGAAGATCGCCAAGTGAATTACTCTTGGCGCAAACTGAAAAAAATCCGCCAGGCTAAATTTTTAAATTTCTCCATAAATTTCTCACCAAAAATTATAAAATTTAATATCTAGGCGTAATTTGAGTCGTAGAATCGAAATATCGAAAAAAAATGGGTATGTTATTTCAGAAAACGTTCGATTTTGTGTCAAAATACCTATGTTAGGACAGTGCTATATATAAACCTAGTATATATCCTAACCCGCGCTTTCGAGACATGAAAAACGCAATTTGAATTTCGTCAATCGGCCCAGTAGAACGGGAGATTTAAAACTGTCCTTTTCTCTCTCTCGCTCTCTCTCTCTCTCTTTTTTTTTTTTTTTTTTTCCGCAGGGTATCTAATTTCTTACAGATCTTAGTGGCATACCAAGCAATCTACGTCAAACAGATCTACTTATAATAGAAGAAGTATATTTAAAATCTTTAAAACTGAAAATACCGCGATAAACTTCATAATGTGCCACTGCCTAATATCTGCTTCTTGAATATGAGATTAATAGTGCTTACGTCATTAGAAAATTCTGAATTAAAGTGAAATCTTACCGTCAAACTAATTAATAAACACTTTTTTAAATTAGCAAACATGCTGTAAAATAACGATTTTTTTTCAGGCTTTAATGTTTCACATTTTGTGTTATCTGAAACGAAGCTGTTCAATAGATATTTAAAACGAAATCCAGTTTAATGAGAAAGGAACATTAAAATTATTCTATTAGTTTGGAAAGAAAGGAAATTTGCAGTTCGAAAAAGCTCTTACCAATACCAAGAACAAATGACATTAAAGAAGTTTTAGGAAATTACTGTTTGCCTTCGATTATAAAGATCCATTAGTGTTATGTGTGTGCAAAATGCAAGATAACACTGTTTACGCTTTCACACTGATCAAAATTTTAGCTACATAATTCAACTGCACTGCATTCGCAAAATATTAGTTTAGGCAAATTTGTTTTGATCGATTTCTCTCTCATAAATAAATGTCTTACAAGGTTAAAGTGTTGTTTCTGTCCATTTTTTTTCGGCAGCGGCTTCCGTGAATATTAATTACTTGCATTAAAAATAATTTCGACACAAAAAATAAGATCTCAAAATCACCCTTTTCTTTGTCACGAAGTTTTGGTTTTCCATGGTTATGCAATCAATTAATTATCCTTTCAGACTTTACGCTTCTTTATCTACCTGCTTTCAAGAGAATGTTTTCAGCTAACATTTGAAAGCAGGTTTTAGTGAATGTTTTTACTAGAGGTTTATTAGGAAAAGGGAGTAATTTTTAAACTTTATTGAAGCTTTGAAAATGCAGTCGTCCGTTCTTGAAATACCGTATGATACATCCGAAAAGAAGGATAAGACAAGCGAAGTTTGTCAGCCTGAAATAAAATATTTCCCTCGTAACACTATAAGAGTTTCACATTTGAAGACATGTATTAAGAATTTCAGTGACTATAGAAATAATGCCTTTCATTTTATATACCTAGGATT